>PVHP010004644.1:0-69848 GCA_004024765.1 Zapus hudsonius | reverse complement strand
GCAGGTCACCTCACCTGCTGTGACTTGTGATTAGTGAGGCCTCTTCTCTCTGGGTGGCCCTCCCAGCTAATGGATGCTCCCCATATATAGTTATCTTCAGTTAATTAAAATTTTGCCAAATCTCCCTCACAGCCCTTGCACACAACAAGGCCAAGCCTTGGCTTGTGGCACTGATCTGGGCTGGCAGGCTGGATGGGGGTGGTCATCCTATTAAATATTAATCTAAGAATGCAATCAGGCCTGTGGGTTTCCACCCCTGAAGTTCTCCCGCTGGGAAGTCACAGATCGATGCCAGAGCTCAGTGCCTGTGGCAACAACTCTCACTGCCAGGCCTCAGTCAGCATCAAACACGTTTTTTTCGGAACTGTTTGATGATGAATCTGAGCAGAATAGTGAGAGCTCACACACAAGCCTTGGGAAAGGATGCTAACATTTAGCTATGGTGTGAAAGTACACCTTATAGATAGATGATGAACGGACCAATGGATAAAATCCAACAAGAACTCGAAGCAAACCAAGAATACAGGGGAGATGCCTTCACTTGATAAGTATCTCCAAAACACCTAACCTATGGGAAATGTTTTCCAAGTAAGATTAGGAATGAGGTGAGGGTGTTTGTTAGAACCACTGTGCATCATCAGTGTGCTGGGAGTCCTAATTAACGCCACAGGACACAGAGGAAGCAATAGTGTGCACACTGAGAAAGATAAACTAAAACTGTTCATATTTTTGTTTGCTCACTTACCTTTGCTCAGAGAGAGAGAGAGAGAGAGAGAGAGAGAGAGAGAGAGAGAATATGGGCACACTAGAGCCTCCTGCCACTGCAAATAACTCCAGACACATGTGCCCCTTTGTGCATCAGGGTGTATGTGGGGTACTGGAGAATCAAACCTGGGTTGGAAGGCTTTGCAAGCAAGCACTGCTAACCTATGAGACACCTTCCCAGCTCTGGGTTTTTTCCAACAAGGTCTCACTATGTAATAGTGTAGCTGAGGGGATAGTAGCAGTGGAGTGAACATCCAAAGTTTTACTCACTATACCTCCCCCAGAGTTCGTATCTCAGCATACCATAGAATTGGACAATCAGATAGAGAGCATTTTCTTCATCACACACATTTATTTCAGACTGGGGTAAATTTAGAGGATTCGGGAGTGGGATTAGGGAAAGTAGCCCATACCTTATTTAAAAGGAAAGGAGACGTTACAGAGATCTCCAGCCACTAGTGAGGAGAGAACACACGGGAGAGGTTTTAGCCACATCTCTATAAATCTGTACTGGTAAACCAGACAAGAAAAAGAAGGAAAGATCAGAGGGCTCCCATCATGAGAAAGAGAGGTTCCTGGGGGAAAGAACTCCAGCCCCTCACCGCAGCCTAGAGCCTGGAGAGACTCAGATGGCCTTCTGTTAGCAAGCCATGTGGGAGAGAGAGAGAGAGAGACAGAACTTCCTGTTCCCGAGATTATTCCCTAGCCCAGGTGAACAGACAGCTGGTTGGTCTATCCTTGACCAATCAGTTTCAAGATTAGGTCTGAACTCTAGTTCAAGTGATATGGGAAACATTGGCACAGTTATATTTGGTTTTTGCCGTTGAATTCCCCCCACCCCCCAGAGTTCGTGTCCTCTAATGCAAAAGAATTATACACAGGGACAGAAATAAATCTCATTACACATTTATTCTAGATTAATTAATTTAGGAAAAGGGGAATTGGATGGGGAAGTCTCCCAGTCACCACGTGGGAAGTTACAGAGTTCTCCAGCCACCAGTGTGGGGAGACCACTTGGAGAGTTTAACAGAACTTAAGTTATTCAGCTAAATAAGCAAAAGAAGAAAAGATAATAGAGAGCTCCCATCATGAGAAAGAGAGATTCATGAGGGAAAGTCTGGAGCCTTCCTAAGGCCTGCATCAGAGGTTCTTCTACTCCATTGCCATGTGGGAAGAGGCCGGCTTCCTGTAGGGAAGTTAATTTAAATTTTCCCCAGGTGAGTCAGAGAGACAGCTGATTGGTTCATATGTGACCAATCAGCTCTAGCCCCTAGGTTGTAGCTCTAGCTAGACACCTCCCACCCAATGGGAAGGGGTGGTCTCTGCAGACATCTGACCCATCACACAAGGGCATGAGATGAGTAAGAGGAGTAAAAGCTGCCTGAAAGTACAAATTAACCAGTCACAATCCAGGTTGGCTTGAACCCTGCAATCCTCCTGTCTCAGACTTTCAAATTTCTGGGATTACAGAAGTGCACCACCATACTCAGTGCAATAAAACTGTCCATGTTTGCAGATGACCTGGCTGTCTATAGAAAATCTGAAAAAAAAAACTGACAAAAAAATACCTCTTAGAACTAATCAGCAATTATAGCAAAGTTTTAGGATATAAAGTTAATATAGAAGTCAATCTCTTTCCTATAAATTAGCAATAAATAAGTAGAACTTGAAATTACAAAAATGTATCACTTATGGTAAAAGCTTTATATTGGTAACACCCAAAATAGGCTTAGAAATACATATTGTAATGGGTGATATTGTCAACTGGACAGATCTAGAGTTACTTAGGAAATGAGCCTCTGGGCATGTTTCTGAGGGGTTATATTGATTAGGTTAATTAAAGTGGGAAGACCCACCTTAACTGTGGGTTGCACCATTGCATGGACTGGCATCCTGGACTGTAGAAACAGGAGCGAGTTGGCTGAGAAGCAGCACTCATCACTCTCTGCTTCCTCACTGTGGTCTCAATGTGAGCAGCTGCCTCAAGTTCCTGCCACCATGACTTCCCCGACATGATGGACTGTGCCTGGTACTGTATTCTGAAACAAGCCCTACCTCATTTAAACTGACTTTAAATTTTTTTCATATATTTATTTGTGTGTGTGTATGTGTGTGGGTGTGTCTCTATGTCCACGCAAAAACTCATGTGAATGGGGGCTGGGGAGATGGCTCAGTGGATAAGTGCTTGGCCACACAAGCATGAGGCCTGGAGCTCATAGATCCTGAGCACTCACAGGAGCATGAGTGTTTGCAATCCCAGTGTGCTACAGAACGATGGGAGGTGGAGACAATGGAACCCCAAAGGTTTGCAGGTCAGCTAGCCTGGTGTGCACAGCTGCAAACAAGAGAGGCCCTGTCTCAAACAAGGGGGAAGACCAGGACCAATACCCAAGGTTGTCCTCTGACCTCCTCACATGCTGTGCCACCTGTGTGCCCACTTTCATGTACATACACACACACAAAGGTTTTTCTTTTATTTTTGGAGGTAGGGTCTTGCTCTATCCCAGGCTGACCTGGAATTCATTATGTAGTCTCAGAGTGTGGCCTCAAACTCACAGTGATCCTCCTGCCTCTGCCTCCCGGCTCAAAGATTGTTTTGAAACCTGCACATAGATGTTTATAGGCACTTTGTTCATAATTGCCAAACCTTGGAAGCAACCACAATGTCCTTCAGTAGGTGAATGGATAAATGAACCATAATACATTAGAGAATAAAAAAGCTATTCTGAAAGGGCTGCAAAGGGGAAGAGCCCAACTACAGTAGATCTCCATTGTGTGTGATTCTTTTCATGATTTCAGTGACCTGTGGTCAACCATAGACCAAAAATATCTTAAATTAAAAATTTTAGTAGTAAAGTTTTAAATTCTTTTTTTAAAAAATTTTTTATTGTCCATAATGAGTTACATTATTTAGTGGACCAACAATGAGTTGTTATCCCCAATTCCCCAATGCCTCCCCTCCCCATCCCCAGTCAGCTGGATATCCTCCTCCGTGGGTCATCTAGATCAGTCTTTGTGGTAGGGGACCATGGATAGCCTAGTATTCAGCTGGGTTCTCCTGACCCAAGTGTGTTGTTACTGAGGGGTGCCATGCCTCTGATAATCTCCCCCACCACCGCTCTCACAATCTTTCCACCCCCTCTTCCGCTCAGTTCCCTGAGTCGTGGTGGGTGAGTATTAAGGCTGCTTTAATGTTGTGAGCTTAGGGGGTTTTGTGTCGAAAATTGTTGGTTTCTGTCACCCTGGCTTATCCTGTGTTGATTGAATGGCTGTGGCTGTGGGTCCCTTGTTCATCCCTCATTCTCTGTGGGGTTCCATATGGATCCTCCACGATATGACCGTGGTGGCTCATCTCTTGCCAGGATCTCAGCTCTGCTTGCGGTTGGTTGGTAGGGTTAGATGGCCCTCGTAAGCCAGATGCACAAGGAATTGAAATCAGGAGACAAGCACCTTAATGGCTGAGCCATCTCTCCAGCCCGTGAATGTTTATTTTTACACAAAGAATGAAATCTTAGATGACTATTTGATACTGCAAGATGTAGATTTTATAATCATCAATACTGAGCATGTCAGTTTGTATGAATACATAATACAAAATTGCAGAACCATTTCAGAAATTGCTAAAAATTCTGGGTAAATCCCAAGGCAAAACTCATTTAATAATTCTTAAAAATATTTTTCAATGAAACTCAAGTCAGCAACTCAAATAGCAATTCTTAAAATCAAACATTCTAAGGCAATACTTACATGATACTTAGACACTTAGGAGTGATGGAAAGAAAAATATTAAAAATCTTAACTTTTCATAATTACATCATTATGTTTGGAATTCCTTCATCACATACACCAGTCATGAATCTGACCAGAGGGTGATGTGTCATGCACACTACAAATCGTACATGCTGTGTGTTCAGAACCAAGGCTGGAGTGAGGTCACGTGATCTAACATGCAGGCGCTGCCAGAAACACCTCATTGGACTTGGTTCTGGTTTCATAAGGAAATTTGCATACAGGTATGCAAGGTACTTGGAGCAGATCCCACCGTAATCCCCCTCCCTGATCTCCCTCCTCCCCCTTCCCTTGAGTGTCTCTATTCCCTTGGGCAGTTTTGTGAATTCACTTTTGCTTTCTGTCCGTCCAGAAACATACTTTTCCCAAAATTTTCACTACTCTTTTGGGCTCTCAACTCATAGTTTAAGAAAGAAGCTGGGCTCCATAAGACATATGGCAAAGGCTAACTTATGAAAAGAGTAGAAATATCTGCAGCTGCCAGAGTTGTGGGGAGAGAGCGATGCAGAGAGAGAAGGGAGGACCTCAGGGCAGCAAAACTGCTTTGTGTGGCGCTACCATGGTAGACATGTCATTTCACTTTGGTAGAGTCTATGGGATGCACCGCGCCAAGGGTGAGCTCTGCTAGGTGGTAATCATGGCATGTAGATTCATCAGTTGTAACATACTGTATTAGTCAGGGTTCTCTAGAGGAAACAGAGTTGAGAGAATGGATTATAGTAAAAGGGAATTTATTGGGGTAGCTTACGACAGTCCAACAATAGCAATATGCAGGCCCACAGGTGAAGTAACTGTTCAGTCCACGTGGCTGGATGTCTCAGCAGTCCCAATCCAGCCCAGAAGGCCTGTTGGCTCTCTGGGGAGCGGCTGCTCTTCAGTCTATGATGTGAGGCCGAGGAAACTGGGTTCTGATGTCCAGGAAGGGTTGGAGAGCAGGATGCGAGTTCAAGTCTCAAACCAGCAGTCGGGGAGGAAGGAAGAAGAAGAAGGAAGTTTTCCTTCCCCCCAAGCTTTCTTGTATCCAATCTCTTCTGGAAGGCCCACCCACTTGGGGGAAAGGCAACTCAAAAGGAGGAACCTCCTCCTTTTGTCAATCCTTTCTGCAGACAAGCTCAGAGACCTGCCCAAGATTACTATAGATTATTAAACAAGGCAAGTTGACAATAAATTTAACCATCACACATACCATTGTCATCTAGGGTGCCCGTAGTGGGTGAGGTGCTCCATGTGTGGGGCCAGGGACACTTATTCATTTATTTTGTGGTGCTAGGAATCAAACCTGTGAGGTAAGTGCTCTACCACTGAGCACACTCCCATCCCTGTTTATTCAATTTTGCTGTGACTCAAAACTGCTCTAAAAAATCAAAAGCGGGACTGAAAAGATTGCTCAGTGGTTAAAGCACTTGATTGCAAAGCCTGATGACCTGGATTTGATTCCTCATTTCCCACGTAAATCCAGTTGCACAAAGTGGCACCTGTATCTAGAGTTTGTCTACAGTGGCAGGAAGCCCCGGTGGGCCCATACTCTCTCTTCTCTTTCTCTTTTTTTCCCTCTCCCCCTCTCTGCCTCTTTCTGTCTCTCTCAAGTAAATAAATTTATTTTTATAAAAATCAAAATAGGGCTGGAGAGATGGCTCAGCGGTTAAGGCACTTGCCTCCAGTGCCTAAGGACCCGGGTTCAATTCCCCAGGACCCACATAGGCCAGATGCACAAGGTGGCGTCTGTGTCTGGATTTCTTCTCTCTCTCTCCCTCTCTCAATCTCTCTCTGCTTACAAATAAATAAATAAAAATATTTTTTAAAAAATCAAAATAAAGCCAGGCGTGGTGGTGCACACCTTTAATCCCAGCACTCGGAGTGAGAGGTAGGAGGATTGCTGTGAGTTCAAGGCCACCCTGAGACTACATAGTGAACTCCAGATCAGCCTGGGCTAGAGTGAGACCCTACCTCGAAAAACCAAAAAAAAAAAAAAAAAAAAAAAATCAAAATAGCACTAAATGAAGCATCTCTATCACACTCTCCAAGGCTCAGGGACCATTGTGGAAGAGGTTGCAGAAAGAAGAGCCAAAGGAAGGGGAGGGCTTACAATTCTGTCTTCCAGACACAAAATGGCCTTGAGATTCATGACCTCACAGTGGCTGATGCTCCTTACACAAGACCTTCAAAATAGGAGGGGGGAAATGATGACATCAAAATAGAAGAGAGGCTATTTGGAAAGAAGGGATTCAGTGGAAGGGGGATTTGATGGGGGAGGGAGGGTTGTAGGAAGGTATTATGATCACGGTATATTGTTTATATTTATAGAAGTTATCAATAAAAAGTTTTTAAAAATAAAAAGGGGATTGGAGAGATGACTCAGTGGTTATGTACATTTCCTGTGCAAACAGGAGTGTCTATGGGTGCCTGAAACCACCTAAATTCAAATGTCCAGATCCCACGTACACAGCTGGATGTGAGCATGAGTGACTAACCCCGGTCCCACAAAGGAGCGCAAAGATCAGGATTAACTAGGTTCACAAAACTGCAAGTTCTGGGCGCAATAAGAGATTCTGGCTGATAAGGCAAAAGAGTGGTGGAGTGGACAGCCAGTGTTGGGCTCCAGCCACCACAAGCAAGCACATGGGGTGCCAGAAGGGTATACAAATGTGCATACACTATGCACACCACACACACACACACACACACACACACACACACACACACACACACACACAGGCAAGCAAAAAAGAAAAATCAAAAGGCCAGCAATGAGGGCTGGAGAGATGTCTCAGTGGTTAAAGCCACTTGCTTATAAAGTCTGATGGCCTGGGGTTCGATTCCCCATTACCCATGAAAAGCCAGATGCATAAAGTGATGCATGCATCTGCAGTTCATTTGCAGTGGCAAGAGGCCCTTGTGCACTCACACACACAAACTCCCTCTCTGCTTGCAAATAAATAATTTTAAAGTCAGCATTGAAAAATACATCTGTCTCTCTATCACCAACTGACCCAACCCCTTCCCACCCTCAGTTAACCAGTGTGACCAGTTCTCTGATACCCTCATAGGTATCCTTAGTATTCAGAATTACAAACAAATGATCAAATTGAATAAGACAAATGTGGAGCTCTTTATCCGCAGCTGCCTTCCTCAGGGAACTGAACCCCAGGAAACAATTCCTTCCCTCACCCTATCTAAGCTCCACAGGAACTTGGGTGCTCAAATGTCAAATGGAATGCTGTTGTGTTTTCCCGAGAGCTGGCAAGGTGTGCCCAACAGGGCGTTGGATCTGCAGTCTGCTGGGGACAAGTTGAAAGGCCTGCCTAGAGCAGGTGACTTCACCCCTAGGAACTAACTCTTTTCCACGTCTGAAAAATGGAGGCAATCAACCTTACCTCCAGGGGCTGCTGTGAGCATAAGCTTTGGGCAAGAAGGTAAAACATCTGGCACATCTGGCACTCCCTCTCTCCCCTCCTGCAGCGTCTCCAGTGCTTCTTTAAGAAGAGAGAATTTCCAGCATGTACACACTGTTTAATGATCAGCTTTGACCCAATTCTGCTTCAAAGCCTTTCCCTCTCTGTCCTCCCTCCCACCACCTCCCACCCAGCTGCCAAGTCGAGAGAACACATGAAAACTTAAGCCGAATGGGAACCTGGGATGGGAAAGCCTTTGAGAAAACAGCTGTTTGTTTGTTCATTTATTACCATGTTTTTGCTCCTGTCTCATTTGATTACGAGAGCCTGTGGAGAGAAATAATGATCCTGCGAGCTCTAGACGAGTCTGTACAGGGTGATCACAGCCTTCATTTCACTCCATAGCAACTCCGGATGAAAGTGGAAGCCGAGGTTCAGAAATCTCATGCTTCGGCTGAGATCCCCTGCCTCTCCCTGCTCTTGTGGATAATCCCTCCACATCCTGGAGGAGGCCCAGGGTGGCTCATGCAGCTGCAAATGCAGAATTGGGTGCTCCAGAGACAGCTTAAGGCGGGGTCTCGGCCTCTTCTCTCTCCCCTGCCGCACCAGGCTTCATAATCTGCCCTGATGTCCTAAATGCCTGGTGGCCATCCAACATTCCTCCAAACTCCAACTTCATAGTGTTGCTTAATTTCCATTTTGGGGAAACGGCCCACTGTGTGAAGCCTCCTTTATGTGGGGCCTGAAGTGGCCAGATCTGTCCTCTTCATGGCCCAGAATAGTGGGGACAGGACAAGTAGAAACAAGGCTTAACCAAATGGACACTCTCTAAACTTGGCCTTGGCTCAGGCTGCAGCAATACACAGGCCCAAGCGTTTCTCTGGGGTGCCCGCCTGCAGCTCTGTGGGAGTCAAATGATCTCCCTTCTGGAATCTCAGAAGCAAAATTTTTCTCTTTCTCCTGCCCCCATGCCTCTTCCACCTCGTTCCCTCCTGAGATGAGCCTTCAAAATCAGATTTCCTCTTTCCCAAGCAGACCTCCAAAGCCAATCACAAAACCTAAAAATATTTCTATAGCACACCCCTTATTTTCTATGTAATAGCTGACCATAAAAAATTTCTCATGGCTGGGGAGAAGGCTCAGTGGCTAAAGTGCTTGCTTTATAAAGCATGTGTATCTGGGTTCAGGCCCCCAGAATAAAGTTGAATGCAGCAGTTTACAATCCTAGACCCCTATGGGGAAATAGAAGGCAGAGACATGTGAATCTGGAAATCATAGCCTGGCAGACACAGGTGCAAACGAGAAGACGCTGTCTCACACAAGGTGGAAGGCCACAGCTGACACACAGGTTGTCCTCTGAACTCCGCTCGTGGGCAGTGGCACATGCAGGCCATCTACACACACACAAATGCACACATATAGCACAGATTCTAGCTGACTGGGAGGGGACATATCTGCCCAGGAGCTCATGATCAGCCTAAGCAACCTAGTGAGACCTACTCACAAAACTATTTAAAAAGGAGGCTGGGAGTGGTGGCACATGCCTTTAATCCCAGGACTCAGGAAGCAGAAGGAGGAGGATCACCTTGAGTTCAAGGCCAGTCTAAGACTACATAGTTAATTCCAGGTCAGCCTGAGTGAGACCCTACCTCAAAAATAAATAAATAAATAAATAAGTAAATAAATAAAATAGGGCTGGAGAGATGGCTCGTTGGTTAAGGTGCTTGCCTGCAAAGCCTAATGACCTGGGTTTAATTCCCCAGTGCCCATGTAAAACCAAATGCACAAGGTGGCATATGCCTGTGGAGTTTGTTTGCAGAGAGGTTGGAAGCCCTCTCTGGCACACCCATTCTCTCTGTCTCTCTCTGCTTATAATTAAATAAATAATAAATAAATAAATATTTTTTTTTACAAAAAGCTGAGTGGCACATGCCTTTAATCCCAGCACTTGGGAGGCTGAGCTAAGAAGATCACTGTGATTTTGAGGTCAGCCTGAGACTAATTCCAGGTCAGCCTAGGCTAAAGTAAGACCCTACCTGGAAAAACCAAAAAATAAAAAATAAAAATGGGCTGGGTATATGGCTTAGTGGTTAAAGGCACTTGCTTGCAAAGCCTATCAGCCTGGATTCAATCCCCAGTACCTATGTAAAGCCAAATGCTCAAAGTGGCACATGCATCTGGAATTTATTTGCAGCAGCAAGAAACCCTGACATACCTATTGTTTCTATGTGTGTCTCTCGCTTTTTCTCAAATAAATAAATATTTTTAAAAATTAAGAAAATAAATAAAAACAAAGGTAAGATATTCTATGAACAAAGCTCACCTAGAGGGTGAGCTCTAGGCAGGTGAAGGGCAGGAAGACAGCAAGAATCGAGGACAACCTAATTCTGCCAGCAAGACCAGAAAAGATAACTGACTCCCTGGAAGGAGATAAATTACTCCTGGAACATCAGCTGGGGCTCATGAAACTACAGAGGAAGTGGCGAGATGAGCAAGAGTGCTGCTTCCACAGCGAGCCTGACAACCTGCACCAGGGTGATGGAGACAGACACCTGGATACTCAAAACCAGAAATCCAGAGTCTGCTAAGAGCTCAACACTATAATAGACTTAAAACACACCCGCCATAGCTCCGGTATCTTTGTGGAAGATTATAAGAGCTGTGGTAGGTGGTAGGTGTATGGGAGGCATTGCCCCCCATACACTCAATGACTGACTGCTGTTCCCACAATTCATAGCCAACAACCTTCAGTGAATGTACCAACACATGATTTGTTCATACAAAGTTTCTACTTAATAAATAGAAAAAACTCACATAGAAAAATGAAAGCTTGGCTGGGGAGATGGCTTAGTGGTTAAAGGCAAATCCTGACAAAACAAGTTCGGCTCCCCAGTATCCACATAAAGCCAAATGCATACAGTGTCACACGTGTTTGCAGTATCAGGAGGCCCTAGCACATCCATTTCTCTCTCTCTCTCTCTCTCATAAATAAATGAACAAATAAAATAGTTTTGAAAAAGAAATGAAAAAGGTAGGAGGATTGTCATGAGGTCAAGGCCAGCCTGTGACTACGGAGTGAGTTCCAGGTAAGCCTGGGCTAGAGTGAGACCCTATCTTGAAAAATCTATCTATATCTACCTTTCTCTCTGCCTCTCTCTCTCTCTCTCTCTCAAATAATAAAAACATTAAAAAAAACTTGCCTGTAAGGCCCAATTCTATTAAATCACTAGAAGAAAATACAGAAGTAATGCTTTAGGATATAGATTTGGGCAAAGATTTTTTTTTTTTTTGGGAAGATCTCCAAAATGGGCAATATTAGCAAAAATTGACAAGCGGAGTGACAAAAGTTACACTCTTCCATAAGGCAGAGGAAATGACCAGCAGATGAAGAGGCAGCCTACAGAAAGGAAGAAACTATTTGCACATTACTCATCCAACAAGAGATTGGTGTCCAGAGTACACAGGGAACTCAAGCAACTCAACAGCAAAAATAAATCCAATTTAAAAACAAGCTGTGATGGTTAAATTGATTTTTCAGCTTGACCTATGTAATAATCCATAGTAATCTTGGGCGGGTCTCTGAGTTTGCCTGCAAGAAGGATTAACAAAATCCTTTTGGGATTTTTGGAGAAGGGAGGAGTTCCCTTCTCCAGAGTGAGCCCTTCCACCCAGTGGGTGGGCCTTCCAGAAGGGGACACATATGTGGTGGCTCACATATTTAATTCCAGTACTTTGGAAGGCTGAAATAGGAGGATCACCATGAATTTGAGGCCAGCCTGGGCTACAGAGTGAGTTCCAGGTCAGCCAGAGAGAGCCCTACCATCAAATAAAAATAATTCAACTAAATATTGAATTAGTAAATAAGAAATTCTCTGACCTGCTTTGTTTGGTTTCAAGTCATAAGACCCCCCCCCCATTCTATTTTTTTATTTTTTAAATATTTTTATTTATTTATTAGAAAGCAGAAAAAGGTAGAGAGAAGAGAGACAGACAGAGAGAAGGGATGCACCAGGGCCTTCAGCCACTGCAAATGAACTCCAGATGCCATCTCTCCAGCCCAGGATGCCCATTCTAGAAAGGGTCCCATATCTGCACAGGGAGGCCAGAAAGAACCTGCGCAGACAGGCCTGTCTGGGTCCCCATGAGGGATCTCAGGTATGATCTGTCACGTCTGGCTCATACCTGGGTCTTTGGTCTTCAATCTGAAGGTTCCTGTGTCACATAAAACTGTACCTGTCTGCTGTCACAAGTGCTTGTATGGCAGGACATCCCCATCAGCTCCACGGCTTCTTCTGAGTGTATCTCCATCTTTTTCCTTTCTGGTGTATCACCCATCCTTTTCTTATATGTTTCTGCTGTTCTATTATGACCTCTGTGGATTTTCTTTGGACTAGAGTCTTTCTAGAAGAACTCTGGTGCAGCTAGTGGTCAATGAACAGGTGAGTGACTTAGACTGACAGAGTTGGGTGAGTGGGTCTCAAAACTGAACTAGGGACTGGAGAGATAGCTTGGCAGTTAAAGGCACTTGGTTTGATGGTTTGGTACCCACATAAGCCAGATGAACAAAATGGCATGTGCAGCTGGAGTTTCTTTGCCTGGTGAGCCCATTCTTCTCTCTCCACACCTCTCTCAGCATAGAAGTAGATAAATAAAATAACTTTTTTTTAATGAACTAGCTTGGACCAGAGAGATAGCTCAGTAAGTGTGCATCTACACAGGCAAGAAGGCCTGATAGGCCAGGAATGCTTGAGTTCAAATCTCCAGCACAAACATAAACGTGGCCATGCACATCTATAACTCCTGTCCTGTGGGGAGCAGAGACCCAAGAATCACAGAGACTCGAAAGCAGAAAGCTCCAGAATCAGTAAGAGACTCTGTCCCAAGGATAAAGCAGGTGGGTGAGTGATGGATGCCACGACAGGCAGTCCATTGCCTACTCAAGTATACCCCCCATAACACACATTATACAAAGTTTATATCCCCACCTACATTGTAAAGCAAGAGGTTGTTTTCTATGTCTCATCAATAGTAGAAACTAACTTTTTTCTAAACAAGGAGCAAATGTGCCACATTGTGTTATTCTTTCTTTTAAAAAGTATTTATTTATTTATTTTTATTTGCAAGCAGAGAGATAGAGAGGGAGCACAAGAGAGAATGGGCATGCCAGGCCTCTGGCTGTGCATACAAACTCTGGCCTTATGTGGGCATTGAGGAATCGAACTCAGGACAGCAGGCTTTGGTAGCATGCACCTTTAACCACTGAGCCATTTTCCCAGCCTGTGTTATTTACTGGATTACTTGTTTTGGCTGATTCTCTTGGATGTTTATAGTACATAATTGTAACAATGGCAAATGATAGTTTTATCTCTTTTCAATGTTATTTGTACATTTTATTTAATTGCCTTTCCTTTAATTTTAGGAGGCTTTTTTTTGGGGGGGGGTTGAGTGCTTAGTTCACCTAATGATTTATTATTTTTCCAATCTGTGCATTTGAGGCTCTACATGTACGTAGGTTACTGCTTTGTCTTTTATGACAGGTTTTTATATGTAATGATTGTTGTGGTTTTATTTCTAGATAGCTAATTTTAAAGGTTTTTGCTTTTCTTTCAGTTAGAATAAAAGAGCTTATTATAGCCGGGCATGGTGGCGCACGCCTTTAATTTCAGCACTCGGGAGGCAGAGGTAGGAGGATCACCTTGAGTTCAAGGCCAGCCTGAGACTATAGAGTGAATTCCAGGTCAGCCTGGGCTAGAGCGAGCCCCTACCTCGAAAAACCAAAGAGAGAGAGAGAGAGAGAGAGAGAGAGAGAGAGAGAGAGAGAGAGAGAGAGAGAGAGAGCTTGTTATATGTTCATTTTTTGCTTTATATATTTCTTATAATTCAAAATTGCTCAATAAAAAAATCAGGCAAATACATCATACATGTGGGTTTATGTTTAATAAAAATTCCATATTCGCTTCCAGATCTCTTCCCCAGAAGCAATACTACAAATAATTATTGGTCTATTCTTAAATTCCAAATAACTTCATTTTTTAAAATTTATATTTTCTTTTTGCTATCATTTTTATGGTTATGACCACCATGCATTTTGGGAACTGAGGGTATTTTTGTGATGTGACAGACAATTTTTAAAACTATTTATTTATTTATTTACTTGCAAGCAAAGAGAGAAGAGAGACAGAGAGAGAGAGGAGAGGGAAATAGGCACGTGCCTCCAGCCACTGCAAACTCCAGACACAAGACCACCTTGTGCATCTTGGCTCTACATGAATACTGGAGAATTGAACCAGGGCTGTCAGGCTTTGCAAGCAAATGCTTTTAACTGCTGATCCATCTCTCCAGCCCTGATAGTCAATTTTTATTTATGTTTCTTTAGTTTTTAAAAATAGGGCTGAGAGCTGGATCCTCAAGTTAAGTACTTGCTGTGTAAGCATGGGCTTTCAAGGACCTGAGTCTGCCCCCCCCCCCCCCCCGCACTTCCATAAAAAGCTGGGCGTGGCTACGCACATCTGTAACCCCAGTCCACAGAAGGCGGAGACTGGAGAATCACTGGGGTTCTCTGACCAAAACAGTAGCTCCAGGTTGAGAGACTCTGTCTCAGGGAAACTCACAGATGGCCTCTGGCCTCCATACGTGTACACATAGGCACGTGTACCTGCACACAGGTAGCATATACCACACACACATCACATCATACACCACACCACACATATTCTGCACACACACTCACCCTTCCCCCAGACAGTGCAGTTGGTTTTTGTAGAGTATAAAACTCAATATACAGTAATTTTTTAAAAATGCATTTACTTAGTCAAATCTGTGTTTCCTTTTAATTTTGGTTTACTTTATATATAAACATCTGAGGGGGATGAACTTGGAAAACCTCCCAATATGATTATTAACTCATATGTAATCTCTCTATAGTTGTCAGTTTATGACTCACTGTTCTTTGGGCATGTATATGTATGTGTGGTATATAAACATGTTCATATGTGTGGAGGCACATGTGTGTACAGATGAATATGCCAGAGATTATGTCAGATGTCTTCCTTAATCATTTCTCCACCTTATTTCTCCATTTATTTTTAAATATTTTTATTTATTTGTGAGCAAAGAGAAAGATATTGAGAGAGACAGAATATGGCCAGCTTGGGCCTCTTGCCACTGCAAACGAACTCCAGGCACATGCACCACTCTGTGCAGCTGGCTTTACGTGGGTGCTGGGGAATCGAACCAGAGCCAGCAGGCTTTGCAAGAAGCACCTTTAACCGCTGAGCTACCTCTCAGCCTCCAGTCTCCAGCTTATTCACGGAGACAGGACTGCTCACTGAACCCAGGCTCACCAGTTCAGCTAGTCTAGCTAGCCATCTTAACTGGACTGGGGGAACCACCTGGGCTGGGATTACAGGGCGGCAGGCCCAGCACTGACATGGACGCTGAGGATCCAAACCCTGATTCTCACACTCCGTGACAGGCTCTTCACCCACTAAGCCATCTGCCCGACATGTATGCTTTGCTGGTTTGAAGATGTATTAAGTGCATGATGACTTACAGCTTTTGTCACTCCTTGGCGAATTGTACCTTTTATTTCTCTCTGGGGGGGGGGGGCGGTACAGGGTATGTGGCCCAGCATATGTGTGGAGATCAAAGGACAAGGACAACTTCTAGGTGCCTGCAAACCACTTTCTTTGAGATGAGGTCTCCTGTCACTCTATGAACTGCCAGACTGCAAAGGATGTCAGATGATCTGGCCCATGAACTTCAGCCTCTCCAGCTCCGCCTCCTATTGTTGTAGGCAAGGGAATTACAGAGGCAGTTGTCACTGATCTGGCTTTACGTGGGTGCTGGAGAATTGAGCCCAGGCCAGAAGGCTTCACAAGGAAGCACCTTTAACTACTGAGTCATCTCCCCAGCCCAAATTGTGCCTTTTATAACTACACAATAGAACTCTTATGATAATTTTTTTTTCTGAGACAGGGTCTCGCTCTCACCCAGGCTGACCTGGAACTCACTATGTAGTCTTACGGTGGCCTCAAACTCACAGCCATCCTCCTGCCTCTGTATCCCAAGTGCTGGGTTTAAAGGCGTATGCCTGACTCTTAGGATAATTTTTTTAGGTGGCATATCCAATGCTTTAAACTTATAAGTAAGGAAAAAGTGGTATATCCATACAATGGAATATTAAAGAGAAGCATTAATATGTGCTACAACGTGGATGAACTTGAAAGCATTATGCCAAACAATAAGAGCAAGACAAATAGGATGCATATGCTTCCACGTATATGAAGTGTCCAGACTAGACAAGGCCGTGGAGACAGAGATTAGATTCGTTATTGCCAGGAAGAGGAAGTGACTTCTAAGGACATGGAGTATCTTTGGGGATTAATGCAAATATTCTAAAAAAATTTTTATAAAATGCTTTTAAAAGCCAAATAGTGAATAGTGAAAGGCAGAAAAAGCTTTATTCAGTGAGGCCACATTGGGGAGAGATAGAAACATACAGTGAACCTCAAGTCTATCTTTTTTCCTAAAATTTTAATGTCAAATTAAGTCATCTTTTTGTTTGTTTGTTTGGTTGGTTGGTTGGGTTTTTTTTTCCGAGGCAGGGTCTCCCACTATCCCAGGCTGACCTGGAACTCACTCTGTAGCCCAGGCTGGCCTTAAACTCAGTGATCTTCCTCCCTCAGCCTCCCGAGTTGATTGGATAGGTGGACTGGATGAAAGGCACTTTCCACAACATCTGGCTAGGTAATTCGTCTTTTTTTTTTAACCTTGTATCATAATAAATAAAAATATTCATGAACTCATCGGTTTCTTGTGCTGATTTGATTTTCTCCAGTGTGTCTAGGAAAACTGTGGAATTGTGGAGTGAGTCTGTCGGTGTGGTGGGAGAGCAGAGCACTGGTGTGTTTACAGCCCATCATTGCTGACGACCATGTTCCTCTGTGTCACCAGCTTCATTTTCTACTGTACGGACACCATGGCCAGGGGACCTTCAGCTCGTTCCATTAACTAGCTCACCAGGCGGAGGGCAAGGATTATGAGGCTAACACAGACATCTGTGCCTGACATCCTCTCTTGCTGTGGGATTTCTGTCTGATAGGAGGAGGGCTGCCCACGCCCGACCCCAGTGGCACTCCTGGGACACGTGTCCAGTGGTGGTGTGGAGGAGTCTGAGGCACATTAACCAGCAGAGCAGCAGAGGACAAGACCGATCTTGTGAGTCTATCATAAGAGAGAGGTGCTGATGCAGGGCTCCAGGCGGGTGTCCCAGCCTTCTATCAGAATGGCCGCCTCTGCCTGTGGGTTAGCTCACACGTGCAGCACTCAGTGATACTCCCTGGCCTGCTTCCTTCATTACCTCGCCATGATCTCACACTCAGACCCCACCAGTCAGGACCGTGGCTTCCTTCTGAATTGCCTTGTCTCTGACACGTAGTGGGTGTTTGGTACATAGTAGCTCCCTGGCAGGTCTCAGTGAATGAACTGCTGGGTTTTGCCTGAAAGAAGCATGTTGGCCTGCACAGTAGCTGGGGCTGGCGAGTCCTTCTGCCTAGTGCACCCCAATGCCCGCCCGTCTCTGCATCTGTGCTCTGGCAGAATGAGCTGTAAGGGCTGAGGGTGTGCTCAGTGGGACAGTGCTCACCTAGTGTGTGCAAGGACATGGGCTTCATCCTCACCACACACAAAAAATTTAAAAGTGCCGATGCACACCTTTAGTCCCAGCACTTGGGAGGCAGAGGTAGGAGGATCACCATGAGTTCAAGGCCACCCTGAGACTACATAGTGAATTCCAGGTCAGCCTGAGCTACAGTGAGACCCTATCTCTGGAAAACCAAAAACAATAAAAAATAAAAAAAGAGCATGTGTCCCCACCCCCATCCCCATTCCCCAAAGAATGACTTCCCTAGAAACACCTGCTATTCTAGGCAAGCCTTGCCCGAAGCAGACAGCAGGCCCTGCTCTCTTAGAGGAGAGCTAAGACCCATCAGAAGGACAGGAAAAGAAAGCCTCCTGACTGCCTAAGACAGGTGAGTCATCTCTACCACACCCCCCAGGGCTTGGGAAATACTCATTACATATGAGGAGGGCTCTCCCAGGTAGCTTGAGAACCTCCTCCAGGGAGATGGGGGACACACTGAGGAGACTCAAACTCATCAAAGCTGAAATGCAGAGGCTGCTGAGAACCCAACACTAAAGAAGACTTCTAACTGCCCTCCACTCAGGGGACATTGGAAGAGGGGCAGAGACTGGCTGGTGCATTCTCAATGATCACTGATAACCCCACTGAGGAGGGTCCTCAGTGGGATGGGGGCAGGGAAGACATAGGAGGATAACCCAGTGGGAATATGACCAATATGCAACATGTTCATATATTAAAGTTCTTAATAAAAATAAAGAAAAGGAAGAGGGTGACCTAGAAGGAGGGGTTTCCAACCTTTGACTTCTCTGGGCCACATTAAATCAAGAATTGCCTTGGTCCAACCCACACCACACAGGTTGCAAGAACATACATATGTTTATTTTGCATGACCTTGCAATGTGATGTTTCCATCTACAAAATTCATGCTCAAGAACCATGTAATCAAGTTATAAAATAATTAAAGTGCTCACAAACATTTAAAGTAAGTGTACAGTTTTGTGTCGAGCCACACTTATAGCCATCGTATAGGTCAAGGTGCGACACCCCTAGAAGAATATACATCAAGGTCACTTCAAGTGTGAGAACTCAGAATCTGTGCCAGATCATTTCTTTGCCCACGATAAACACTGCAGTGCGGTAAGGAAATTGCTTTCCTAGGTTATAAAACAATGAAGTAGCAGAAACATTAGATGGCCCTGAAGTTAATGCTTAGCAGATTCAAGCAAACCTGGACTCAAATCTTGACTCAACTCCTTACTAATGTTATGAATTTGGGGGGGGGGGGGACTGGGGAGATGGTTCAGCAGTTAGAGGTGTTTTAGTCAGCCCCATGTTGCTAAAATGAATACCCAACCAGACACAGTTTATGGGGGGCATGGGTTTATTTCAGGCTTACAAAATCCAGGAGAAGCTCCATCAGAGGTGGAAGAAGCTGATTACATCAGTAAATCCAAGCAGAGAGAGACAAGCAGCAGCAAACACTACCAAGCAGCAAGCAGGAACCCACAGAGCTCAAGCTGCTCTGCACACGCCTTTGGGCTGGAATTCAGATCCACCCCAGTGACAAGGCTCTAGCAGGAAGCTGCCTTTCAGGGGCGAAAGTTGCAAACTCAATTTTAATAAAACACCTGAGTCAATTGGGCCATACATTTACATTATCATACTCAAACTGCCACACCATGTAAATAAAGCCAGATGCATGCACACACACACACAATAAATTTTGAAAAAAAAATGCAAATTCTTGGGCTCAAATCTGACTCTCTAGAGGTCTAGAATCAGCATTTTATTGAGCACCCCAGAACTTCCTGGTGCTCAGTAAGGTGATTGTGTGTGTGTGTGTGTGTGTGTGTGTGTGTGTGTGTGTGTGTGTGTGTGTTTCTGGGACTGAACCAGGCACCTCACAAATGCTAAGCAGCCATTCTTCATTGGGTCAGGTTCGAAAGCCATTGACTAGAAAAGCTCGAAGGCCTCCTTCATTATTCAAGTTCCGGAGAAAATTAATCATGTACGCATCCAGCAGAAAGCAGTCCAGGGCAGATGGCCACTTGCCGGTGAAGACCCCGCTGGGGTCTGGGAGATCTTGCAGGTTGAATTATCCAGGGTCAAGGAAGAGGATGCAGCTCCAGCTCATCAAAAGTCTCAGCTCAGCTATGTCTCAGCTGCTCTGCAGGCTTTGCTCTTAGCACAGTGGGGAAGGCTGGCCACGCCGGCAGAGTCCTCCTTTAGGGCCTTGAAAGCTACTTAACTACCAGGGAAATAAATGCCTCTTGACTTCAGCCCTGTCTTTCCATTTCCATTGTAACTGCCTGAGACTCTTAAGGCCTCTTTGGACCACACAAAGCATCCCAACTCCTGCTCCTTAGCCTAGATATGCATACACTCTAGATATGGATCCACAGTGCTTGTCTGAACCCAGCCCTGACCCTTCCCCTCTGCACCTCCAATCAAAACCAACCTCCTCTGCCTATCAGTCAGAGCTCAAACCAACCTACATTTTCCCTTTCAAAGTATAGTGTATTTCCATCACTTCTCCAGGCCAAGAGCCGCTTTGGAGGTGAATATGACCAAAGGCCATTAGACACATGTATAAAAATATTATAATGAAACCTGTCATTCATGCAGTTAAGATGCCCAAATAAATAAAGTAAAAAAGCCATGTTGGACTCCAGTTATCTGTGTTGAATTTTTTAAATTTTTTGCAGGTTTCCCAAGGTTAAAAGGAACCTCCCTGTGGTGCTTTGAATGTGAATGTATGTCCCCCTAACCTCAGGGATTTTTGATTAAGGTAAGCCTTCTAATGGAGTCTCCAGCAGCCTGATGGAGGAGGTATCACTGGGGGGGGGGGGCAGATCTTGAACCCCAAGGTGTGTTCAGAGCTAGTTTTGAGCTCTGGCTGTTCATGTCTGCTGTCTGTTGATGGTGTCTCTCTGCTGCCTGATAGAACTTTCCCTGAATCTGGAAGCCTGCAATGAACCCTTTTCTCCCATAAGCTGCTTCTGGTCGGATGTTTGTCAACAAATAAGAAACAGCAACATTTCCTCTCCATCACTGCAAAATATCTCTGACAAGCCAGGCGTGGTGGCTCATGTCTGTCATCCCAGCTGGAGTGTCTGAGGTAAGAGAATTGCAGAGTTCAAGGCTAGCCCAGGCTACAGTTCGTTCCAGGCCAGACTGAGCTATAGTGAGTCTTTGCCTAAAGCAAAGTCCAGTGTGGTGGCGCACGCCTTTAATCCTAGCACTTGGGAGGCAGAGGCAGGAGGATCGTCATGAGTTCGAGGCCAGCCTGAGACCACACCGTTAATTCCAGGTCAGCTTGGATTAGAGCGAGACCATACCTCAAAAAACCAAAACAAACAACAACAACAAAACCCACCTATGACACTTCTAGGGTATTAGTGACACTCTAAGCCCTTCCACTCTCTCTTCTCTTAAACTCGACCTTCAACAAGCACTTCATGCTGTCTCAGACTTGTTGAGGACAGACAAATCTAGGGAGATTCCCCTGTGACACACACACATACTCTTCCTCTGTACCTTCCTTCCCAGCTTCCAAATAAACAGCATCCCTCTGTCCACATCTGGCACAGATGTGGCTGTCTGGCCCTTTAGCCTCACTCAGAACCCTTCTCCACACCTCCTCTCCCTGGTGGGCGTCACCCATCCCTCTGGAGCTGGCATGCAATTGACACCGTCCTATTTGCACCTTCAGATGGACTGAAGAGCTGACCTGTTTGCTAGGAAAGCTCCTGCGGAGCCTTCAACTACAGCAGCAACTACAGCAGCGTCTAGTTACACTGCCTTCCAGGCTGGAGGAACCTCTTAGAGGCTCAGAATGTGTCTATGGGCAGTTCAAGATGCTTGCAAAGCCCGCTGGCCATGATTCAATTCCCCAATACCCATGGAAAGCCAGATGGTACATGCAGGTTAGAGAGATGGCTCAGGGGTTAAGGCACTTGCCTACAATGCCTAAAGGCCAGGGTTCCATTCCCTAGTACCCATGCATCTGGAGTTTGTTTGCAGTGGCTAGAGGCCCTGGCACACCCATTTCCCCCCTCCTATTTCTCTCCCCCTCCTTGCAAATAAAATGAAAAATAAATTTTTAAGGGGTGCATGCATCTGGCATTCATTTGCAGTGGCAAGAGACTCTGGTGTGCCCATAAACACACATACACACATAAACTAAAGAATCTTCCTGGAGTCTTGACCACCCAGAGCCATAACGAGTACCTGAGAGGCTATAAACCAAATGACCAACTCGCCACCATAGAACAAGCCTCCAGGGCAGAGCGCAATGGAGGTGCCTTCAGTGTTTCAGAGCAGTGACAAGATTCCAGCCAGCCGATGGAACCCCAGGGAAGGAAGACTGCCTTGCTGATTTCCGAGCTCAGTCAGTACCTCTTAGGGGATAACTGTGTATTGCCCAGGGTTCTTGTCTCTGGACTAATTAATATTATCTACTGCCAAGTATCCTCCTCCTTCCCTTCTGCCAGAAGGTGGTAAGCAAGCCCTTCTGTAGAGAAGAAAACCTTTGGTCTGGGGCCCCACAAGTCACACACTGGAACCCAGTGCCTGGCCCAAAGGGTTCCAGTGCCAGGCCCCGTCCTTACTCGAATACCACGTGACTTAACCAGCCTCTAGTGCAGCCAGGGGGCTGCAGAGACTTCTAGAATACATCCACCACCCACAGCTTTTCATCTGAAGTAACCTGGAGGCCTGAAACCACCGCAGTCAGGGCTTCAGAAAGGAGCCCAGAGAGGTCTCCACCTGTCCCTGGCTCTGGAGACTGAGCTGCAAATGAGGTGTCACCCGGAAAGTGCTTAGTAAATAGCAGGAGGCGAGAATGGGGGGTGCGAGGAGGGGAGGGGGACGGAGGGAAAGAGGGAAGGAGAGGGAAGCACCTCGTGCTTAGTCTGAAGGCCATGCTGCAGCCCGAGCGGCTCTGGGCTCCTCTCTAACAGTGTCCCTGCTCCAGATGGGGGTCCGCAGTGAGGAGGGCCTGGCCGTGCCTCCATTGTGCAACCCGAGAAGCCCGATTTCCCATGAATCCCCTTACATAAGGGATCCCAGGGACAAGGTGGGGGAGTGCCAGTGGCCGCCATTCTCTGTACTGAAGCGCCACCCTGAGGCCAGTTCTTTTTTTTAAATTATTTTATTTTATTTATTCATTTTCAAGCAGAGAGAGAGAGAGAGAGAGAGAGAGAGAGAGAGAGAGAGAGAGAGAGAGAGAGATCACCAGGGCCACCACCTTATGGGTCTGGCTTATGTGGGTGCTGGGGAATTGAACCCAGGGCCTTAGGCACTGGAGGCATCTCTCCAGCCCCTGAGGGCAGCTCTTGATCAAATCCATGTGGTAGAGATTGCTGAAGATCTGCCCCATAGGAAACCAGAAAATAAATCTGAACAAAAGTCAAAAAAGGCAGTAAAATAGCAAAAGGCCCTTACCAGCCCTTGTGTGGTTCTCTGATGGGATCTCTGAGGGCAGAAATGGCCCCCTCAATGCAGCAGGATTCCTCTGGAATCCTGTAAGGGTTTCTCACGCGTTCTTCAGTCTAGATTTGAAGAGCACATATGCGGAGAAAACCTTCCTGCTTGCCCTGCATCCCTTGCGACCACTTACCCATTCTTCTATTCCAACATCCAGGCTTCAGCCATCTTGGGAAGAGTTGAGCAGTGACCCCAGGGAAGGAAGGTGGTTTTCCTAACCTCTGCACCAAGCATCCACACGCACATTTGTCCTGGGCCTTCATTGACAAGTAGCTGGACAGGTCTACAAAGGCACTAAGGAATAAGCCGATTGTACCAGTGCGGTTGAGTTCCTTTAGCCTATGTAAAATGTAAGCTAGGATGGACCCAGAGTCCTCAGGTCACCTGTGGAAAGGTGGAAGAGGGAGAGGCAAGCCCAGGCTCATGGACTGAGAAAAGTTTGTTTTTATAAAACAAAACCCTCTTTCAAGCTAGACGTGGTGGTGCACGCCTTTATTTTTTTTAAATATTTTATTTATTCATTTTCAAGCAGAGAGAGAGAGAGAACACCAGGGCCACTACCTTGTGGGTCTGGCTTATGTGGGACCTGGGGAATTGAACCCGGGGTCTTAGACACTGGTGGCAAGTGCCTTAACCGCTGAGCCATCTCTCCAGCCCTGCGCATGCCTTTAGTCTGGGCACTCAGAAGGCAGAGTACGAGGATCATTATGAGTTTGAGGCCACCCTGAGACTACATCAGTCATTCTGAGTTACAGTGAGATCTTACCTTGAAAAAACAAAAAACAAAGCAAAGCAACAACAACAAAAACTCTTTCTTCTTTAGAGTTTTCTTTTGGTAAGTCCACAGTTTAACTACCTGCAAGCACAAAAAGCCACAAACAGCTAAAGCAATCTTTAGCAGAAAGATCCAATCCAATTATAATACCTAATCTCAAATTACAGTACAGAGTTACAAAAACAGCATGGCATAAAAACAGACATACAGATCAATGAAATAGAATGGAGAACGCAGAAATGAACCAACACAATTACAGTAACTTGATTTTTGATAAAGCTATAAACAATTTATACTGGAGAAGCTGGGTGTAGTGGCACACTCCTTTAAACTCAGTACATGGGAGACTGAGATAGGAGAATTGCCATGAGTTTAAGGCTAGCCTGGGGCTATAGAGTAGGCTGGAATGAGACTCTACCTTATTTTTTTTTTTACACTGGAGGAAACACAGCATCTTGAGAGATGGTTCTGGGAAAACTGAATATCCGCATTAGGAGAATGAAACTAGATCTCTGTCTCTCACGGTTGCAGTCACCTTTCTAGTTGCTGCACAGAAAGAACCCAAACAAAAGCAGCTTGTGGAGGAATGGGTTTATTTGGCTTACGCACTCGAGGGGAGACTCCATCCTGGCAGGAAAATGATGGCATGAGCAGAGGGGTGGACATCACCTCTGCCACAGCACTGCAAACAATGGCAGGAAGGTGTGCCAAACACTGGCAAGGGGAAGCTGGCTTATAACCCCATAAGCCCGCCCCCAACAACACAGCTCTAGTGAGGTTGTAATTCCCGAACTGCCATCAGCTAAGGATCGATCATTGAGAACACATTTATTTGTTTGTGGGGGACACCTGGATCAAACCATGACACTCACCTTGCACAAAATAAATCCAAGACTTTGTTGCAGTTACCTTCTCATTGCTGGCACAGAGCACTGGACCAAAAGCAGCGGATGGGAGGAAAAATTGTTTATTTTGCCTTTTAGTCTCAAGGGGAAGCTCCATGATGGCAGGGGACACATGGCCTAAGCACAGGCTGGACATCACCTGAGCCACAGCAGGTAGAAACAGCAGCAGGAGAGTGTGCTCTAGCAAGGGGGAGCTGGCTATACCACCCCAAGTCTGCCTCCAACCATACACCTCCTCCAGCAAGGCTCTACCTCCCAAAGTGCCATCAGCTCAGGAACCAAACATTCAGCCAAACATGAGCTTATAGAGGACACTTAATTCAAACTACCACAAACTTTCATGTAAGACCTGAAACTATGAAACTACGAGAGGAAAACGTAGGCAAAACATTTCAAGATATGGGCATTAGGAAAGAATTTTCTGAACAGGACATCAGTAACATAGGAAATAATACCAGGAATTGGCAAATGGCTTCTGCACAGCAAACATAAAAATCACCATGGTGAATAGACAACCTACAGAATGGGAAAAGATATTTGCTAACTATGCATCAGACAGGATTTCAATAGCACAGGAAATAATACCTAGAAGTGACAAGTGAGGGCACACCTTCCTGTTGCTGTTTGCAGTGCTGTGGTGGAGGTGATGTCCACCATCTGCTCATGCTGTCATTTTCCCTGCCATCATGGAACTTCCCCTCCAGTCTATAAGCCAAAGTAAATCCATTTCTTCCACGAGCTGCTTTTGGTCAGGTGTTTTTCTGCACAGAAACGAGAAAGCTGACTGTAACAGATTTGGTACCAGTGATTGAGATCCATTGTTACTACTAGGATCCTGATTCTGTGGCTTTTGGCCTTTTGGAACTGATTTGCAAGAGGAATGTGGAAGGATTTGAAACCTTGGCCAAAGAGACACCTTGCGGTGCTGAGAGTACAGCTTCATGGACCATTCTGGTCAGAGTTGAAAGACCCGAATGCAGTGAGAACTATGGACTGTGAGGTTTGGCTTATGAGGGTGAGAAAGAACTTTGTCAGGACTGTTCCAGAAGCAGTTTGTGTGAGAGGCTTGCTGCTTTCTGCCTGCCTGTGTCCTGGGATTGTGCAGGGTTGCTTTGCGTAGAAATGGACTGGTGTGAGCAGATGGAGATGGCACAGAAAGACAGGAAACCTTGTCCTGGGGAAATAACATGGATGAGCCAAAGGACACCCAGTGTCTTCATCTGGCACACATCTGCACAGGGCATATGAATCTGCACACACATGTGCATATACCACATGTGCCCCCACACAGAAAGAGATGGATAAAGAAAATATGGCTCTGGTGCATATGTACAGTGGAATCTTATGTAGCCATAAAGAAAACTAAAATCATGGCATCGCAGGACAACAGATACAACAGGAAATCATGTTACATGAAATCAGCTAGTGACACAATGACAAATACCACATTTTCTCTCATATGTGGAACCTAAATTTAAAATGATATATGTGTGCTTGTAGGCAACAAAACTAGACAGGAGATCTTAAGGGAGGTAGGAAATGGAGAGGGTAATGCATTATATGCAAAAAGAAAGCAGAAGCCAGGTCGAACTGGGGAAGAAGAGGAAACAGAGGTGTGGCCCCAGAAGGGTGGCAAGGGAGGGTAACAATTCAAAACAAAGTATAATAACACTCATGTGTGAATGAAGATGTCATGATGAAACCCATTTCTTTGTATGCTAATGTTATGATTTTTAAATTTTAATTAAATTTAATTTTCAAAACTATTGAGCTTCCTGCTACTTGACTTATTGAATCCTTAAGTATAATTAGAGAATTAGTGTAACAGTTATCTTCTCATTGCTGGCACCCGAACAGAAGCAGTTTATGAAAAGAAAGGGCTTATTTTTGGTTTCCAGCTTCAAGGGGAAGTGAGGCCACACCTCATCAGCAGGGAAGGAGAGTAAGCTAAGTGTAGCTAGTAGGGCTGGGCTGTAACAGCCCAAGGCCCACCCCCAGTGACACACCTCCTCAGCAAGGCTCCATCTCCTGAGACTCCACCAGCATTAATTATGATGTTTAATCACAAACACATGAGGCTACACTCAAAGCATTCTGGTAAGATGCGGGAAACATTCAAGCTCTCATTGCTGCTTGATGGGGGCAGCTGTGTGTGGACACCAGGGATGCCCACAGAGGAGACATCTTCTCACACAGCAGCTGCTGACTCTCTTCAGGTCAACAATTCAAACAAGGGACTCCCTTCAGGGTGAACTCTGAGGGCCCTGGGAAATGAGTGAGGTTTGAATTTATTTAAAACAACTGCTGTTCCCCAAGGAGAAAATGCAGCCTGATTGGCCAAAGGGTCCAGAGGAAGTGAAGTTTTTATTTCATTTACCCATTCTCTCAAACAAGTTAGATTTATAAAAGCTGAGGTGAGTGTGATGATATATAATAATGAGGCAAGGAGGATCGTGAGTTCAAGGCCAGCCTGAACTACATAAGACCCTGTCTCAACAAACAACAAAAATAAATAAATGCAGGCTGAGGTATTGTCTTCTTTCCAGGAGACATGATTCGACTTGGTGCTCTTAGTAACTGCAAAATCAGTATCATCATCCTTGTCTTAAAGAGAAGGAAACAGATGTTATGACAGCATTCATGCACCCTTGGCCTCAGGGTGACAGCAGTCCTCTGCAAGGGAGTGCAGTGCTGGTGAAAATCTCTGTCCACTGACTCTTAGATGAATACACTTGTCATTTAATCAATGTCTTCTTTCTAGGCAAATAGAGCTAGAAACCCCAATCTCCAGGACAGCCGTGAAATACTCTGGGGAAGTTAACTCCATTACCCGGCCAGAGCAGTTCCAGACAGAAAAGGGAAGGGAAGGGGGCATGCTCCATACTGAGTGCCCATCAGAGCTCACAGGTGCCATGGAACACGGTGCTGGGCATGGTGCTGAGTTCACTAGACCCATCAGACTATCAGATCCTCTCACAAAAACATATAAAGTAGGCATAATTATTCCCATCTGATAGCACATAAGGAGAACAAGGCGCACAGCAACTACATATTTGTGTGTGTGTGTGTGTGTGTGTGTGTGTGTGTGTGTGTGTATTTGGTGTTGTTTTTCAGGGTAGGGTTTCACTCTAACCCAGGCTGACCTGGAACTCACTTTGTATCCGCAGGCTGGTCTTCAACTCACTGCAATTCTCCTACCTCAGCCTACCTAGTGCTGGAACTAAAGACCTCCTGCAACACCACATCCAGCATTTTAAAAGATATTGGGTTTTTTTTGAAAGAGAGGATGAGAATGGGCAGGCCAGTGCCTCTGGCTGCTGTAAACAAACTCCAGGTGCATGAGCTACTTTGTGCATCCGGCTTTCATGTGTATGGAGGAATTGATCCCAGGCCAGCAGGCCTTTAGCCACTGAGCCACCTCCACAACCCTATCACTTACTTTTTGAAACCATATGGTAAATGCAGTGCCCAGGTGGCCAACTATCTCTGCAGGAAGCTGGCAGTGTCTGACTAGTCCCAGCATGCTTACCATGGGTAGCAAATTGGAGTCTTGGGAATTTCTTGTTCAAATAAGTAAATTAAATTCCCTTACTAGGGGTTGGGTGAAGGCAGAAAGAGCAATGAGGAAAGAAACATGCAGAAAGAAAACAAGGTTGTTTTCTTAACCAGAGCTATTCCCAAAAGCCACACCTTGCCTTCAAGAGTTCCAGAAGAAAATTGTTTTTCTTACATTCTTCCACCACTCAGTCTTTCATTATACTGAACTTATATCCAGGAAAGGATTTAAAGAGTTGAACTGGTCGTTTCTCGAAGGTGGCTCAGTTGGTGGAGTGCTTGCATGCACCAAGCCTCGGGTTCAATCCTCAGCCCTTCTTAAAGCACCTGCAATCCCAGCACTTGGCAGGTACAGACAAGGGATCAAAAGTTCATCCTTGGCTATATTGTGTGTTCGAGCTGAAAACCAGCCTGGCTACATATGACCCTGTCTCCAAAATAAATAAATAAATTAAATAAATAAATAAATAAATAAATAAATAAATAAATAAATAAATAAATAAATAAATAAATACAACCCTTCTTTTCTTGGACTGAGGAGTGAGCACAGCCCTCATAGAGCCCTATCTAAATGTAGGAACCTGGGAGCATTCACGGCTGAAAACACGAGAACCTTTTCAAACTTCTTACCTGCATGGTGCTGACATACTTCAGGTGATGAGGAAGAGGTGTGAGGAAGAGGTGTGAGAGAAGCCCGGTGCTGGAGGGCAAGGTAATGACCCAGAAGGCAGTGCACCTGCCAGCATGATGCACCGCTTCCCCCAGACCTGCATCAAAAGTTCTCAACATCACACACTTGAGTTCTGACCTTGAATTCCATGTTAGTAAGAGCATCTGGGGTGCCGGGGGCCAGCCCAGGTTCCACGTCACAGAACAAGGCCCGGAGACGATGAGCTGCTTCTGCCATGGACCATATCCTCGAGTGCCCATGTCTGGTGTTAGCAGCTCCCTCCACAACCTTAACCACACCCCTATTTTCCCACTGGCATCAATGGGGCATTAGACACAAATTTAAACTACTTAATCTTATGTGTAACTCAAGAGCAGCCAGGCATTCCACATAGGGATTCTATAAAATAAAACCCCTGGTTTCTCCTTGGAAAGAATTAAAATAGCAGCTTAATAACATTCCTGAAGCTTCAAATACCCTCTTCTTTGTGCCATAGATTCCCCCCCCCCTTTTTTCCTGGTTCCCTGCAAGCATGGCTCTGTGCAGCAGAAGCCAACTCCTCAAACTTCTGAGCCTGGGGATGGATGGGTCCGAGCCGCAAGCACGCAGCTGATGTGTTCTCGGCTTGCTTGCACGACAAAATGTTTTGTCTCCCCAGTAATTTACATCCTTTATAAAAAATTCTATTTATTTGCAAGCAGAGACAGAGAGGAGACAGAGAGAATGTGTGCACTAGGACCTCCAGCCACTGCAAACAAACTTCAGATGTATGCGCCACTTTGTGCATTTTGTGAGCCAAACCCATCCTTGGGCTTTGCAGGCCAGCACCATCTCTTCAGCATGAGTCTGCATCCTTTTTGAGAATGTTTTCAAGTAGTAAAACAAGTTAAAATGGGGGAAGAGTTGCTCTTCTCTCGTTCTTGCCAAGTCACGTACTTCCTCTGGCAGCACCTTGAAGCTGAGCTGCCCTGACCTGGGCCAGGTGCCTGAGGGCAAGCACACTGCTTAATGTCTTTAAAAGGTTCTCTGCACGGGGAAGAATTTCAGCAACGTTCTCTATTTTGACAAATCTTTGATTAACAGAATATTTGAAGAATGCCAGTATTGTGTAACTTTGGGCCATTGCCTTTGAGAAAGTCAACTGTTGAAGACTGGGTGATAGGAGTGATCCCATTGTCTTCACGGGCTCCACAATGCGTTACTTCATTTAAATCTCCTAACAATCAGGTGAGGCAGATCAGGCAGATAATTTTAATGTGCATTATATAGTTACGGCACACAGAGGGGAGACACAATGTCAAAAAGCTTGCGGCAGTAAGACCATTATTTGGGAGCTGAAGAGATGGCTCAGCTGGGAAGAGGATGCTGGGAAGAAAAGCTATGCAGCCATCAATGGTCTTAATCAGCAGTGGACCCTGAAACTAGTGCAACAGTGCCATAGCTGTTATGGGGGAAACCAACTGCTCTCTGATTGGATTGGAGGCCCACTCGGTGGGAGGGTATTCCTGCCTGGTACTGAAAACCTAATCAAAAGCAGGTGGCTGGGGAGGTCCTAAGTCCTAGGGGGTAAATTACTACTTTTGTCTGGCAAAATGGATAGTATGCCCAGCAAACTATCCCCTAGACACTTATGTTTATGGCCATATATTAATGCTACTTTCACTTTTGGTTAGAGATGGTGGTGACCACTGGGGTGATGGTCATCATAGTGCTAAGGACAGACAATGGACATCTTTATCACACTCTCTAAGTCTCATGGACCTTTGTGGAAGAGGTGGTCGAAAGAATATAAGAGCCAAAGGAATGGCAGGACTGCTTACATACTGTTTTCTAGACACAGAGTGGCCTTGATATTCATGACCTCACAGCAGCTGACACCACCAATTACACAAGACCTGCAGAACAGGAGACTAGTTAGAAGGCAGGGCTTCGGTAAAGGGAGGATATGGAAGGGGAAAAGGGAAGTAGCAGGAGGAAATCATGACCACGGTGTGTTGTCTGTACATATGAAAGTTGTCAAAACGGTTCAGTGGAGGGGTGTGGGGAAGAGGAGACAAAAGAAGGTAATGGGAAGGGCTTATGATCAAAATACATCATGTTGTGTATGAAAATTACCAATAAGTAAATTCAAGGGTTGGGAAGATGGCTTAATCAGTGAATAAAGGTGCTTGCATGCAAAGCCTACTGGCCCACATTTGACTCCCCAAGACCCACGTGAAGCCAGTTTGCACAGAGTAGCATGTGTCTGGTGTTTCTTTTTCACAAATAAATAAGTAAAATCTTAAAAAGAGTAGCACATGTCTGGTGTTTCTTTTTCGCAAATAAATAAGTAAAATCTTAAAAAAAAAAAGATGCAAACTAAAAATGCACCATTTCATTCCTATACTTTAGGTAAGGGAAAACCAGAATGTCATGTTTTAGCTTTATTGAAGACATTACAGTAGACAAGTAGACGAACACATGCGCCGTAAAATATACATTCTTATGTGAGAAAATATAATCGATACCAGGAAAGGACCACATTGAACAACAACTTGGCTTATATTTCTCTTGTGACATGTAACACCAGGCCTGCTCATCGTCTAACATGGGAAAAAGAGAACAGGGGTAGGGGTAAGAATTAGGTTTCTCAATGGATGAGGAATATTTCAGGAGCACCTGATGATCAATTTCTCTTTCGAAACACTGACAGTTGTTACAAGATCACTTTACTCCTTGCATCCAACAACCAGCAGTGTCAAGCTGCTTCTTCAACCCTCACCCTTAGGGATTTTTAAGACTTGGAGAACATCTCAAACCTTAATGCTTAGAACACTGTCAGGGACGAGGGGTGTGGCTCCATGGTAGAGTGCTTGCCTGGTATGTGCAAGGCCACTGGGTTGGATCCCTAGACCAACCTCTGTCTCGTCTGTCTCTCATTTCCCACAGTAGCTCTAAATACCATGTTACTTTGGAACTTGAAATTTTTAGTCTATAAACTAGGAAACTGTCCAAAAAGAAAGAAAATAAAAATCTAGGCTAAGTGCTGTTGATTATATTCCAAACAGTTTAAAAATGGAAATGGATAAGCAGAGCTGCCAAATTGGCCTGGGAAAAACTACTTGCAGGTTGGGGGTCACAATAAACCAGTAGCTCAACCTGCTAGAGTCTAAGACTAGTTGCTTTCACAATGACTCTAGTTCCAAAGATGGAATGTCACATGACAAGTGCAGGGCCTGAGCCCCATGGAAGAAGCACTTGATATTCATGAGTCCATGAGTTCAACCCCCAGCACCAGGGGAAAACAGCCAAGTTTACCTGTGATTCCACAGCCCCTCTGGGATTTCTGTGGATTTTTTCTTTTTTTTTTTAATAAGAAAAGGCCATACGGACACACTCAGACACAATACTGAGTATAAAACCAAATGCCACAATAACAACCCCATTCTAACTGGGGTCACAGAGATAAGAATAAAAATTTACCAAGCCAGGCATGGTGACACACATCTATAATCCCAGCACTTAAGAGGCTGAGGCAGGAGGATAGACAGTTTGGGGCCAGCCGGGGGTTTAAGAAAAAGAGTAAAAGGAAGCGTTATAATACAAGAGGCTTTAACATTTTTTGTCAAGTATTGCCATTTATGTTAGCAATTACAAGTTTTCTCAGAAAAACAAGCTGCGTGTTTTCAGCCACAAACACAGGTCAGATTCCTATTGTCAACCAAGTCCGGAATTATTTTATAAAGAATCCTGAAGGACGATAAAGTGAGCACAAAAAATTCAAGAAAAAACGTAAGCTGTCAAGTTGCATTTGGAGACTTAAGGAGAGGCTGGTGGTCACCTTGCCCACATCCCACCTCAGTGCAGAAATCTCAACACAAACAGGTAACGGAACTCCTGCTGATTATTTCAATGATCAACAAAAGTAATTGTCAAGAGATAGCTTATTCAGAGTAGTGTGTATCACAGCTCCACACAGAGGACTCCTGTCTTGTCATTTCTTATAGACCAAATCCCCCTTTGCATAGGAAACCTGGTATGTAAATTGCTTGTTTAAATGTGCAGACAACTGATTTTAAATGGGAAAGTCAGCTAGTGAAAACTACACATGCATTCTGAGATGGCATTTCAGGGGCCACTATCTGCTGGGCAGGTTTTAGGCATGTTCTATTCTAGAAAGCAGCTTGTAAGAGGGAATGACTGATAGCCGATGGTTTCGGCATAGATCCTGTGCCAGCAAGGCTTGGAGTTTAAGGGCAATGCCACTTAACAGGGAGACTTGGAGAGCCAGTTTAAGAGGGGCCCAGGCAGATTCTTCCAGGTTTCAGTCACCTTGCTTTGCATTGTCCCTGAGCACCAGCATCAGGCAGACCCTGCACTGCCGGGAAGAAATCATGAGCCAGGAATCCTCCTCTATTAGAGGGCAGAGCACCACTTGATCAAAACCTCGTGCCAGGAAGCTGTTTCAAGAATTCCTTTTCCTAGCTAGGATTACAAATTATTAAGAGCAGAGGTATGCTCTTCACATTTGTAAACGTGTTCTTGACTAGTTATTTAGGCAAGCCAGAGATACCTGGGAGGTGGTTTCAAATATTTAGTCACCATAATGGAGACCAAGGCTGAAGCATAGAGGCCATTCTCCTCACAGCCTGCTTTCTATCCTGCCAAATGAGCCGGGCTGAGGCCTAACCCCACACTTCCCACTCAGGAGGATCTGAGCAACAGTACAACAGCTGATGGCATCATAAAGGAAGTGAGGCATAAACGAGTTATAAATTAGTTGCAGCAGCTCTCAGTTAACCCTGACACACTAGTGTGCTAGAACATTGTGTGTGTGTGTGTGTGTGTGTGTGTGTGTGTGTGTATGTGCGCACACACACACTTGCGCACGGACCCTGTAATGGTCCTGCTATTCCAGAGAGAGAGCAGTGGGGGACTGTTCATCACAGACAAGGATCGTGAGGTTACGTACCCATATCCTCTGGAAGCAGAATCTTTTTCTTCCTAAGTACTGCTCAGACCACTGCTCCTACTCTAGGGGACATAAAAATGGCTGAAGTTACCCAAGCAGCAGCATCCTTGCTCTATACTAACAAAAGTACTTCACAAAAGCAGCTTTTAGTTAAAATAGCATAAATCCTCTTTGGTTCCTGAAGGGAATTGCTGATCCACAGGATGTTACAGCTGGCAAGGGGTTGTTTAGAACACCTAGTAAAATGTCTCAAAAATGAGAAAAGCCAGGCATAGAGAAGTAAAAACACAGCTAGCAAGGAGCAGAACTAAGAAGAAACCAGGTTTCTTCTTCCTAGTCAGACCAGCATAAACTCTGCCCTATTCCGAAAGGAAGGAGGACCACAGACTGAATGATCTTTGACAAGTGTAAGGTGAAGATGAGCAGACTGTGACAGTTCAAAGAGAGAAAGGTGTGGGCTACTCAGCAGTTAAAGAAGTGCTGCTGTCCTTGGGGGGGAAATTTGAGAATAAAAACAAGTGAGAAATAAAGTATGAAACCCAGCTAAACTTCCTGACAAGAAGCTGAGAAACTGTGCGCCTGCAAGTCTAGAAATGCACCATGACAGACAAACAGATGCTTTCAAAGGACTGAAGTTATCTAGCAGTAACTAATGCTGGGTTCCAGGATAGAAGTAACTGTCCATGTAAGGAAATCTGAAAGCACAAAGGCAGAGGAACTTCCTTCCACCCATTGCAATTCAGTGATGGAAGTTCTTTGTTTACATAAGGCTCTTTGTTGTCAGAACTTCAAGAAACTCAGTAACTTGTCCACTCCCAGTATGCATAGTAATGGAACAAGTTCTACTTCCAAGAGCATTCCTCCCTTCTTAAGACAGACTTTGCCTTAGTAAAAGAAATTAAAAAAGAATCTTTGGTCTTTGTCAACAGAGTATTTTGCTGAAAGAAGGGTTGTGACAAGGCTGTGCGGCTCGAGAAGAGCAAGGCATAATATATTCAAAGAGATCATCACCTGGCACCTGTAAACAGATGGCAAATGACTGGAGCCTTTAGGCACAAAGAAGCAGTTAATTACACCAAGACTGAGTTGTGTGTGTGCAATCACTAAGTACTCTGCCTCTATACATATACTTACTTCTTCACAAATCATTTTAGAACTTGAAACGAAGTTTTTAGATCTCATCTAGCTAATTATACAAAAATCTGCCTGCAATCTGAGAAACTGCTTTTGATAGACATTATAATTTTGGCATATCAAAAATATTTACATTGCGGCCAACACATAGGGTCAATGAATACAAAAGTTACTTTATAAATGCACATATATTTATAACAACATCCCTGGGCAATAGGGACAAAAAAATTCACAAGAATACAAAAACCTTTGATCTGGTTGGTGCCAGTCCATCAAGCCTGGGGTCCTTGCTGAAGACCTTGAATACCAAGGCCTCGTCTCCTGCCTGCTTGAACTCACTGAAGAACCCCGGGTTTACTTTCCAGAGGGCCCCAGAGTTAATTTTTGCTCCATGGAAGGCAAAATAGAACTCAAAGTAGCGATGCTTCCTCAGGACCATTCTGAGGACTGGGACGATCCAGCAGGATCTTCCTGATGGGGAGTGCACACCTGAGCACACCTAAGGCAACAGGAGGCACATCTGCCCCGTATCCTCCTCTGCAGTGCTGCACACGAACGTTCTGTCAGTGTATCCATGCTCCGTCAGCCATTGCCTTCTTTCGCCAAGGATAAGCCCAAACGCACTCCAGGCTTACCGTGGTGTGCTCAGGTGTACTGAGAATCAAAGAGGAAAGCAAATGCTGACTAGCGTTTCTTCTCAACTCTGAGGTAGTAAATATGAAATCCACTTGAGTCTCTGCCCAGATTTCATCCTGGAATGGGCTTCATGTGCCCTCACTACCATCTTGAATGTTCCGAGTCCTACTATAATCAAAAGCATGGTCATGAAACCTGTGGCAGGACATGGAAGAAGAGCAGTTCGGATCCCTCTCTGCCTGGCCTTCGTGGCACTGAAGCTGTGGTGACTCCAGGGGAGGCTGCAGGGGAAATGGAAGCAGGCCCCGTTGTTCTCTGCTCACGTTCCACACAGGCCGCTGCAAGGCTTCTGAGAGTAAAAGACAAGAATTATCAGTGGTGGCCAGAATTTCAAAAGTAATTTTCTAAAGTTGAATGCCCTTTAAGACAAATCCTTGAAAGAAAGAAAGATGCCGGCAGCCTTAGTAAGGACAACGAGAACAATCTTCTTAGCCAGAATTAAAAACCAAAAACAAGATGAGGGGTTGGAGAGATGGCTCAGGCGCCTATCTGCAAAGCCCAAGGACCCAAGTTTGATTCCCCAGTACCCACATAAAGCCAGAAGCACAAAGTGGTGCATGTGTCTAAAAGTTCCTTTGCATCAGCTGGGGGCCCTGGCACGTCCATCCACTGTCTCTCTCTCTCATGAATGAATAAATAGCTAGATCAAAGTCTTCTAAGCAACAAACCTAAAAAATTAATTTCTCAAATTACGCTATGTAGTTTTTCTCATTTATTTTAGTAATAACTCTTCTGCTTCAAAAACTTAATATGGGGGCTGGAGAGATGGCTCAGCGGTTAAGGCACTTGCCTCCAGTGCCTAAGGCCCCTGGTTCGATTCCCCAGGACCCACATATGCCAGACCCACAAGGTGGTGGCCCTGGTGCATGCTCTCTCTCTCTCTCTCTCTCTCTCTCTCTCTCTCTCTCTCTCTCTCTCTCTCTCTCTCTCTCTGCTTGAAAATGAATAAATAAAAATTTAAAAAAATTTAATATGAAACTATAGACAAATGGGAAGGGAATAAAAAGACATGGTAATGAGTATTTCATGATTCACAGATAATAATCATAGATTCAGAGCGGTTGTTCCATCTTTAAGTGTTTTAAAAGTTAGGCACACCTATAATCCCAGCACTTGGGGAGTGAGGGTTGAGGCCAGCCTGGGCTGTAGAATGAGAAGATTCTGCTTCAAAAAAGAAAAAAAAGTATTTCTAATTCAAGCTTTTCCCAAAGATAGTTTATTGTCTATTATTAAATTCATGGGAGGCATATTTTGGGAAAAACTAGTCTAATATTCTGGAAATACACACAAATATAAAAATTGAGCCAAGTGTGGTGGCACATGCCTTTAATCCCAGCACTGAGGAGGTAAGAGGACCACTGTGAGTTTGAGGCCAGCCTGGCCTATAGAGTTGAATGAAAGAGATCCTGCTGCTTAAAAAAAAAAAAAAAAAAAAAAAAAAGGGTGGGATGGGGAGGCTGGGACAGGATTTCTCAAGATTTAATATGCATACAAATCGGGTGTGGTGACTCATGTTGGTAATCCCAGCACTCAGAAGGTAGAGGCAGGAGGACTGTCTTGAATTCAAGACCAGCCTGGGCTACACAGCAAAACCCTGTCTCAAAAATAAAACAGACAAACGTGTTTATGAAACACCGGGGACTCAGGTCTGTGGTGGGACCATGACTAATGAGCTCTAGTGCTTGTGCTGAGCACCCTGAGTCTGTGCTCTGAGGAGCACACATCAAAAGTACCCCAGGTGAAGAAGGAACAAAGCACCAACTCTCATCTCCTTGCAACCAGATTCAAAAATGAAGGTGTTCTGAAGGTTTAAAAAGATGTGATTACTGCACTTTTTGTGTGTGTGTGTGTGTGTGTGTTTTGTTTAGTTTTGTTGTTTCTCGAGGCAGGGTCTCACTCTAGCCCAGGCAGACCTGGAATTCACTATGTAGTCTCAAGGTGGCCTTGAACTCACAGCAATCCTCCTACCTCTGCCTCCAGAGTGCTGTGTTTTTTTTTTTTAAACTAGGATGGCCTTGAACTCAAAAGCAATCTTCCACTAACTTCCAAACCATCCCCTCTCTCTCCTTTATAATAAAGATTTGCTAACATTCCTTACCCTATTTTGGTTCTACTTAAACCTTTTCTGTGCAATTCTTCTAAAACGTGGAAAATGGGGTTGAGATGATGTCTCAGTGAATAAAGACACTTGCTTACAAAGCCTGCCAGTTCTGGTTCAATTCCCCAGTAACCTCATAAAGCCAGATGCACAATGTAGTGCATGTATCTGGAGTTCGTGGCAGCAAGAGGCCCCGGCACACCCATGTTCTGACTCTCACTCAAATAAATAAAAAGTTTTTCTTTTTTAATGTGGAAAATGGATTGAGCATCGGTGTTTCTTTCACTGATACTGAATGTAACAGTACTTTCCTCTGACCTGCACCCTCGAGGTATCTTTAGAGTTGGAGTCTTGGCCTGGGGAGATGGCTTAGCAATTGCAAGCACCTTTATCCACATAAAGCTAAACACAAAAAGTGGCACAAGCACCTGGTGTTTGTTTCCAGCAGCAGAAGACCCTGGCACGCCACACACATACATAAATAAATCAAGACAGAAAAAGAACAAGAGTCTTATGTTAGGTCACTTACTGCTCTTAAAACCATCCTTGGAAGTACCACTACACACTTTACCTTCCTCTATAAACCTGTCATTTTTATCCCCTGCCCCATGTCCAGTGTTTTTTCCCTTCAGAAAATGACAGCAAAGAAGCCTGGGCAGACAGGAAGATGTTCTCAGTGGTGAATTTCATGGTCTAGGAGGAGTTGTGTTGTTATCAAAGGACTGATCCACACAGCAGAGTTTCTTTTCCTTGGCCATGCAGGATAGAGGACACGATCCATAAACTGCCTTTCCACTTCTGCCTAATCATACCTCATCAGAGAAAGAAACACTGCCAGGTGATGCTGAGAACAGACAGACAGACACCTGACAGAACAGCAAGGCAACCAAACATCCTCATGTCTCCTTAGCAAAAACCTTACCAAATTATATTCTTAGCACTTCAAATCCCCTAAATATGGGAGAAAAATAAACTTTTAAAGCTTTTCCTGTGTGACCTATGAATTTTTAGTAGTATCTTGCTATCCCCATAAAAGTTGTTTTCACCCTATAGATAAAGACTCTGTAACTCAAATATTTGAAATTTCAGATTCTTGTTAACATCAATAACAGTGGCAATTACTCTAGTATACCAATTTGCTTGCTTTCTGTCACTGAGCTATATGATAGAAGGAAAGATTAGTTAGGTGAAAGTAAAAACAAAATAAGCCAAAAACTCAAAACATAAAAAATAAAACAAAATAAAAGCATCCTTTACCATTGCTCATCGGTGTAGAAGGCTTCTCATTTACCCTCTCATGGTTGGTGGGAAAGGCAGACAGCTCTCTGTCTGTTGGTGGCATTAGGCTTTCCAAAGCACTGGCATCTGGGGGAGGATGTGACAAAAATGCTTCTTTGGGCATCTGGACCATGAGGCTGGAAAGTGTCTGATCTAGAACATCCTCCTCAGAGATATAGGTGTATGGACAGTATTCTCGGGTCCTTGAGTAGATGTTGGCATTGTCGTAACAATCTGAACAGATCACCCGAGTCCCAGTACTACCTAATAACAACATGAGAAAGAGCCCAACATTCGTTCATTAAGGGTTTAGCTTTACAATAAGTTATAATCACCATACCATTTATTGCACATTTTATTTATAAACCAGGTGAAATGTCAAGGTCTATCTGTGAAGTAACTAATTTTATCCTATGAGGTAGGTGCACTTATCTAAACGCACAATTACAGTTCTGTATTAACTATAGCACAGAATAGTAACTTGACTGATAATATTGACAGAGAGAAGAGCTGAAATTTAAACCTAGGCCCTCTGGCTTCAGAGCCCATGCTCTGGAATAACATTAAACCATCTCCGTCCTTGAAGGATTAAAGGATCTAAGACAGGGGGCCCTGTGCTATGCTTGGCTTAAGCAAACCAAAGCAGAGGACAAGGAGTTACCATGACTGCCTGAGAGGCCATGCTGCTTTCATGAGTCAAGAAGGTAAGTAACACGGACTGCTCAAAGCATGTCTAGTTCTGGGTATTGCCTGACAAGTGTTTGGTTGTCAAAAGCAAAGGTTGAAAAGCAGGCTGTACCTGCTTTGAAAGCTGAGCAACGAAGGAGAGGAGATTGTGAAAAACAAAGAGAACATTATTCTTCATCAAGCAACCGAACATGATGGAGAGGATCCCTCACCCCACCCAAGTAGAAAGGGTGGGCCCACACAGAGATCCGGTCTCAAAAGGGGAAATAGACACAACTATAACATGGATCTCACCTTCCTACCTTCTAGCTGAAGGAGCCAGTGTGAAGGGGCAAGCAGCAGTACTGAGAGGTCAGGTCCATTTGATTAAGAAACACTTTATATCCCTCTCATATTCCCCATTATAAGACGAGTCATTTTTCCCTTAAAATTTTATTAAATATCTAACTATAAGCAGAACCAAATGTCCCTTGGATATTTATCTCTGGAAAGAGTAAGAGACACTTGGAAAAATGGTTTTTAGAACATCCCTTCCTATAACAGAGGCTTAGGAGCACTGCTGTATACTTCAATTTCTTGTTTAAGGACAATGTGTTTCTCCTTTCTATAAAATGGGTGTTTTCTTGTTAAGACTTTAGTTAATTTTGATTTCATTTTGATAAATGTACTCATTGAATATTTTGTTTTAAAATACTCCTTTGGGATGGGTGTAGTGGTGCATGTCTTTAGTCCCAGCACTCAGGAGGCAGAGGTAGGAGGATCTCTGTGAGTTTGATTCCAGCCAGGAGTGTGTTCCAGGTCAGCCTGGGCTGGAGTGAGACCCTGCCTTAAGGGAAAGAAACTATATATACATATTTTTTCATTCCTTTGAGCTAATGGGAAAATACACACTGAAAAATAAACTGAATAGGCTGAAATTATAGCCATACATAGCAGAGTCCCTACCGTCAGTGCCCTTGTGCACATATCCATTGGCAGGAGGCATAAGCTGCTGATGACTGCCTGCCTCTGAGTTGCTGTAGCCTTCCTGTGGCTCAGACAATGTTCCTTGCGAAGACAAGTAACTGGGAATGTCTGCAGGCAGATTGAGCTCCTCTGTCAAAAGAAACATCTGTAACTCTCAAGCTTAAGCAGCTGAAGCTGACATTCAGAAGACAATTTCACAAATGAATTCCACTTTGATACTGGCCAGGAAAATGGTATGGACTCAGGACCCCAACCGTTCAACCTTCCCGAGCATTCTCACTCCAATTCTCCTCCAAGTTTCACTTTAGACATACATAGGCACAGGGCATACAGCACAGTGGTAAAGTGCTTGCCTAGCAAGTGCAAGCCATGAGGTCACTCCCCAGTACCACTAGGAAGCAAAATATTACCAAAAGACAGAAAACCTGAAGATCAAAAATCTTACCTAGACCGGGCTGGAGAGATGGCTCAGCGGTTAAGGCACTTGCCTCCAATGCCTAAGGCCCCAGGTTCAATTCCCCAGGACCCACATAAACCAGACCCACAAGGTGGCGGCCCTGGTGCGCTCTCTCTCTCTCTCTCTCTCTCTCTCTCTCTCTCTCTCTCTCCCCCACCCCCTCTCTCTCTCTGCTTGAAAAATAAATAAATAATTAAAAAAAAAATCTTACCTAGAGCCACACTTTTATCATCTATCTATCCATTTATCTAAATCTCTTTCCAGGGTGAGAGGAAGGTTTTACCCTTCTCTGCAACATTATGAGAGAAATGAATTATAAGCATTGAAGAAATAAGATGGGGAGGAGGGGACACCCAACCAGGCATGGTGGCTTATGCCTGCAATCCTAACACTCAGGGGCAATGATAGAGAGCCGAAAGTTCAAGGCCAGTGTGTGGTAGAAAGTGGTATCTTATCTCAAAAAGCAAAAAAATTTTAAAAATCATACCTGAAATACATTTATAAGAATTAAATTTGGTGGGGGGGGGAGACTATATGTAGGTATATCCTTAATATTATTCCCCCAAATATGTTGTTATATCAAGGAACTTGGACATGTTATCTGAAAAACTTCTGCACATCTCATAATAGGTAGTTTTTGTTATACTATACTAATCCTATGCTACACACAAGTACAAACTACAGTCACGTGGTTACCACTCACCCGTATTTGTGATACTATAGTCTTCATTTTTCCTTCTCATGTGGTAAATAACAATGACCCAGATCAAAGAGGTGCCCACAACACAGCAGACCACAACAATGATGACAATGCCAACTGTGGTCCAGCCATCATCTTCATGCCCAATGCTATTCTGAGAAGAGTCACAATTGGGGGATGAAATAACATGTAAATAAATATGTCCACGTTCTGTCCCAAGGGTGTTAGACATAATGCAGGTATATTTTCCAGCATCTTCTAGCCCAGCATCTACAATGATGAGAAGCTGGTTGGCTGCAGCAAAGAAGTGTCGTTCTGTCACCAGCAATGGTCCATCATCTTTAGTCCAATTGAGGCGTGGGGCAGGACTCCCTCCAGCTATGCACTGTAACACTGCCGTTTCACCTCGCGTGACTGTCTTGTCCTCCAGAGGTCTAATAAATGAGGGTGTCTCTAATAGAAGAACATTAACAAATATCAATTTAAGCAATTTTATTCCCTAAATACTACATAATTAGATTTCTAAGGGTATAATGAAATGTGCAGTTTCATGGTAGGATTAGCACAATGTTTAAAAAAAAAAAAAAAGATAAATCTGAACTGGGTGTGGTGGCATGTGTTGATGATCTCATATACTCAGGAAGGTGACGCAGGAGAAACACAAGTTTGAAGCCAATTTGGGCAATTTAGCAGAGCTCTGACTCAAAATAAAGTCAAAAGGACTGGGAACGTTTGCCCCAAGCCTAGCATGAACAAGCCCCTGGACGGACAGACAGAAAGAGTGTAAGTAATCCAGAGCTCAAGGCTCACCTCAGAAGCACACCTAGCTAGCTAAGCTAGCTAGCACATACGAAACTCTGGATTTGATCCCAAGTACCACAGAAACAAACAAGATTAACCAAAATCTTATTTAAATAATTTTACCACGGGCAAGCTATTCCAAGGGATTTAAAGATTTATACACAAAGATGCATTATTATAAAATGTTTTAATATAAAAATATGCATTCAGGTGCTGTACACTGGTCACCAGCACTGGAGAGGCTGAAACAGGACAAGTATGAATTTAAGGCTATGCAGTGAAAAGGGTGAGGGAAGAGGAGGGGAAGGAAAAGAGGAAAAAGGAGGGGGAAGTAGGCATACACAAAAACGAGTAAAAATTGTCTAGAATATGCGTCTTTAATAGTGTTTGAGTAACTCACTCTCAGACTATAAACGGCCTGGAAAGATGGCTCAATAGTTAAAGGTACTTGCTTGCAAAGCCTAATGGCCTGGGCTCGATTCCCTAGTAACCACATGAAGCACAAAGTGGTGCATGTGTCTGGAGTTTGTATGCAGTGGCAGGAGGCCCTGGTGCACCCATCCACCACCTCCCCGACACCCCCCCCCACCACTTTCAAGTAAATAATAAATAAAATAAAGGTGTAAAACTATGAGCTACTGATTCTCCTAATTATACAAGAAAAAAAAAAATCAACCAATGTTTATGTTTTGCTTTTCTTGTTAGTAGTGTTTTATTTTTTGTTATTTTTCTTTTTTGAGGCTGGCCTGGAACTCTAATTTCCTAATTCAACCTCTAAGTGCTAGAATTACATGTGTGTTTTTAAAAGAAAAGAAAGAAAAAAGCTGCTGATAGCCTGTAGCCTGGCATGGTGGCTCGCCTGGAAAGGCTGAGGCAAGATTACCATGAACTCAAGACCAGCTGGGGCTACCGAGTATAGAGACCTTGTCTCAAAAAAATAAAACAACCCATGAAACTCTTGGTATCTAGGAAACAGAGAATTGGAAAGTAGAATTTGCTTAGGATTTGAATATCATAAAAAAAGTCTTCTAATTAAGAAAGTACAGACCATAAGCAAAGTGTGGTGGCTCACACCTTTAATCCCAGCACTCCAGAGGTTGTTAAAAGGATCACAATGCGTTCAAGGCCAGCTTGAGCTACAGAAAAACCTGCCTTAAAATAAATAACTTAGCAGGCCAGGCGTGGTGATGCTCGCTTATACTCCCAGCATCTGAGAGGTGGAGGCAGCAAGATCAGGAGCTCAAAGGCCATTCTGAGCTACATGAGACTGTCTCAAAAATAAAAAATAAATGAATAAACAAATTTTTTTAAATGCTAGTCAGAACCAAAAAGGAAAAGAAAGGGGAAGGGGAAAGGAATGGAAATGCCATGTGTGGCAGTGCACGCCTTTAATCCCAACATTGGGGAGGCTGAGGTAGGAGGATGCCTTGAGTTTGAGGCCAGCCTGGTCTACAGGTTGCGTTGTAGGTCAGCCTGGGCTACAGTGAGATCATGCCAAGAAGAAAGAAAGAAAGAAAGAAAGAAAGAAAGAAAGAAAGAAAGAAAGAAAGAAAGAAAGAAAGAAAGAGAGAGAGAGAGAGAGAGAGAGAGAGAGAGAAAGAAAGAAAGAAAGAAAGCAAAGCTAGTCAAATTCTTAGAGAAAAGATTTTTGCTATTCTTTTGAGACAGGTCCTCACTATGCAGCACTGCTGGCCTGCCCCTGCTGTGATCCTCCTGCCTCTGCCTCCAGGGTTCTGGGATGACAGGACTGCAGCACAACCCCTACATGGGAAAAGACAGATTAAAAGGATGCTGACATTGGGAGGAGCACACTGAAGGGAAAACAGAAAATCTAACCAGAAGACAGGTCATTTTTCTTTTTTTCTTTTGGATTTTTCGAGGTAGGGTCTCACCTAGCCCAGGCTGACCAGGGATTCACTCTTTCGTCCCAGGCTGACCTCAAACTCACAGCAATCTTCCTATCTCTACCGCCTGTGTGTGCCACCATATCTGGCTAATTTGTTCTTAATTAGGGAAAAAAAATTAAATGTTTTTAGGTTTTCTATGAAGCAATATCAAATGGTCAGGATGCTTCTAAGGAAAGCAGAATGCCCAGTGGAATAATATCAGAAAAAACACATCTGAAGTTGAAACATAACAGATGAAGGTTTAAAAGAACCAAGTTGATAAAGGGACTCTGAATTTTGTGATAAAGATTCCTAGTTTTGCCCTCAGGATTTCCCCAGATTTCAGCTATCTGACCCATTAATATCCTAGGGTGACAAAACCCTATATAAAGTGGCAAAATAATAGCAAAGCTAAGAACCACAACCAGAACCTAGAATTGTGCTTCTTGCCTTTTAAGTCCAAGAGGAGGTCTCAAAAGCTCCAGTGAAAGTGGCGCTCATAGTGAAGTGAACATACCTAACACCATTAGTGTGGCATTTGCTGAGAGGCCTCCTGCTGTATTTTGTGCCATGCAGCTGTAAATCCCCATGTCTTCTATTTTCACATTGGCAATAAAGAAGACATCGTCCTCAGGCATGACATGCATGCGTCTTTCTCGCGCTGCAGGAAAGTCAGTGCCACCATCTTTCTGCCAGGAAATCTGAGGCGCAGGGTGCCCGTCAGCAGCACATTCTAATCTGGCCATGGCACCCGTGCGAATGGTTAGGTCCATAGGAGTTTTCAGAAAAGATGGCATCTCTGTTGCACAAAAAACATAAATAAGATTACTGAAAGTAGGTAAGAGGGAAACACACATATACACGAATCTGAAAGCAAAAATACCACCTGTTGGGGCTGGAGAGATGATGGCTCAGTGGGTTAAGAGCATTGGCCATGAAATCCTGAGAAGGCCTGACTTGCCCTGAGTCTCATTCCCTAGCACCCATGGACAAATCTAGGCACAGCCACACATGCCTAAGCCCAGCCCTGCCTATGGGAAGCAGAGATCGAAGAATTGCTGGGGCTTGCTGGTCATACGCGGCCAAAATGGACAGGATCAGTAAGAGATTGTCTCAAGGAAACATGTGAAGGTGATAAAAAAGGATGCCTGATCTCACCTCTGCACACATGCACATACACACGTTTACATCACACATACTACACACAGGCACAATAAGCTCCGCTTTCTTCAGAAAACACCCTCTCTGGATTAATATAAATAACTTTAGTGACCACCTTTTCTACTAAAACTTCAACCTGTAGAAAAGTAACATAGTATATCTAGAATACAAACTATGTCTATTTGACCATCTGATAGGAAATAGGAAAATCAGAAAGCTACAAACCTTTTAGAACTCCATAGTTTAGAACCTGAGAGTTAATATTACTATCTCATATAGCGTTCCAAATGACACTTCCCAAACTAGTATCAACAGTTGTCAAGAAAATTGCATGTTTAAAAAAATTATTCTCAAAAATCTTGCACAGGACTGAAGAGATGGCTTAGTGCTTAAAGCGTTTGCCTGCTACACAGAAGAACTGCAGAAGAACCTGAGTTCGATTCCCCAGTGCCCACATAAAGCCAGATCACAAGATGGCTCATATGTCTAGAGTTCGTTTGTAGTAGTTGGAGGCCCTAGAGCACCCATTCTCATTCTCTCTCTCTGTCTCTCAAATAAGCAAAAATTTTTTTTTTAATTGTGCACATAGGCCTAGCGTGGTGGTGCACACCTTTAATCCCAGCACTCAGGAGGCAGAGGTGAGAGGATTGCAGTGAAATCAAAGCCACCCTGGGACTAGTTACTTCCAGATCAGCCTGGGCTACAGCGAGACCCTATCTCGGGAATAAAAAAAAAAGCATCTTGCACAGTCTTAAATGCTGTAGTTATTCAATCTGATAGGCAATATACAAACTGAGCTGCTTGGGGGAAGATTTTGCAGCCATGGGAAGAGCTTTATTTTTAAAACGATTGTGAGGTAATGACCACTTGACCCAGAGCCCCCTTAGTTATTAGAAGACTGAATGGCATGAGGAATAAATCTCATACTTTTCTGAGACTTGTGTTTAGAAAGGAAACTGAAACTCCCCAAAGAATGTTTCAAAAGGACAAGCAATAGTGGAGGCGGAGTATCTCCTAGGTCAAAGACCAATCAGGGATGGCAAGAGAGAAGACCAGCTCATCCCAAACCCCACCCCTCTACACAGCAAAACCAAGACAGTAAGATTTCCTCTAAAACATCAAGTACAGACTAGTTATCTTGGTCAAGTGATTCAAAAATTAGACATAAAAAGTCCCTCTAAAGTTACAGAAGAAAAAAGCATAATTAGTTACCATTCACAGTCAGTTTGGCTTTCTGAGAATAATTAGAACCAAAGTGATTAGTAACAATACATTGGTATTCTCCTTCATCTGTGAAATTCACATTGAAAAGATGGAGGATGCTAGTATATTCCAGAGCTTCTCCAGCCTGCTGTCGATAGCGGACAAAGTTCTCGATATCGACATCATAGAGGATTTCACTGTCCTTTCGCCACCTGGTGGACATGGGGGAATCACTGCTGCTCGCCGAGGTGCAGGTCAGCGTCACATTAGCACCTCGTAAAGCAATGGTGGTTTCAGGATGTGTCCTTATCTGTGGCTTCAGAAAATCATCTAGAAGGAATAAATACAAAATAACCATATCACTTTATTTTTTGCTTTAAATTTAATTTTTAAAACAAGAGCCAGGCATGGTGACGCACCTTTAATCCCAGCACTCACCTTTAATCCCAGCACTCGGGAGGCAGAAATAGGAGGATTGCTGTGAGTTAGAGGCCACCCTGAGACTACATGGTGAATTCCAAGTCAGCCTGGGCTAGAGTGAGACCATACCTCAAAAAAAAAAAAAAAAAATTGTAAAATTGTGAGTTTTGTTTTACATGGTGGCATGGACGGTGACTATGTAGATAGAGCGAGTGTCAGTCCCCCTGGCCCTGTGTTTAAAGATGGGGAGATAACATCCAGAAGTCAAATAGCTTGCTCAAAGACCTAAGTCAATGGCAGAACCCAGACTGGAACTCAAGTTCTCAACCTCAGGATCTAGAACTCTTTCCATTATTCCTTCCTGTCAACTGGGTGCTTAGCATGCATTTAAAAATTTTATTTATTTGCATGTGTATATATACATGCGCATACACACCAAGGACTTGTTGCTGCAAGTAGATGCCCATTAGGCTTTACATGGATGGCTGGGATAAGGTTTTGCAAGCAAACACCTCTAACTGCTGAGCCATCTCTCCAGTCCCAGCATTTATTAAGTATTACTAATTAGTGGGAGGACAAAAGAAATCTTTTATTAGAATTTCAAGGTTAAGTTTTAATTCTATTATTTCTTTAATAAATATATATATAATACACACACAAAATGTATATAATAACCATTATCCTTTCTATAAAACATAGAAAATGGTGAAGTGAAAAAGAGTAATCCTCTTCATAGGGAATATCTAGTAGTACTTTGTGCATAGCTTGAACATTAAACTAGTGACATTTTGAGAGATATAAACTTTGCTATCAAAATGAATTGTATGAAACTGTCAAAAAAAAAGGAAAATAATATTTTTTAAATGAAAAGTTCCAAACTTGTCAAATGTACAAATTAAAACTTGTGTTAGGGCTGGCTAATAAACTATCTATTCATAAAAATTAAAATGTTATTAGATTTATGAAAAGCTAGCATATAAATTCTTTAGTATTTTCACTGTTTAACATTGCATTATGTTATAAAAGCAGTAAATGAGGTAAGTGCCTTAACTGCTGAGCTATCTCTCCAGTCCCAAAGCAGTAATTGAAAAAGGTAAGATAATATGTATACATTTAAAACTAAGATAACAATGTACGCAGAAATCAGTATTTATTAGATTCTTTCCTTTGAGTGTGTATATATCTGTATGTTTTTGAGGTAGGGTCTCAATTTAGACCAGGCTGGTCTTGAACTCAGCAATCCTCCTATCTCTGCCTCCTGGGTGCCGAGATTAAAGGTAAGTGCCACCATGCCCATCTGTTTTTCTTTAAGTACATAAAAATGTCCCAAGTGCACCAAGTACCTCTAAGTAGGCTGTGAAAACAGACATGGCAATATACAAATAATCAAGAGAATTCATGACACAAATATTGCTCTAAAAGTTCTGTAATAACACATGGTTTCCACATCCAAGAATTAGATTTAACTATGGGTTGAAAATAAAAGGAAAAAAAACAGTGTCTGTTTTAAATGTCCAGACTAGTTCTTGTCACTGTTCCCAAAACAATATAATGTAACACTATTCATTTAGTGCTTCCAGGGCAGGAGCTACTGTAAGTGAGCTAGAGATGTATACAGGCTGTACACACACACACACAACAGTATTTTCTGAACAGAACTTGAGCATCCATGGACTTTGGTATGTACTGGGCTCCTGAACAAACTCCCTATGGATATGGGATGACTGAACCAGATAAAAACTAAGAATCATCATTTCACTTTAAAGGAAATTTAAGTGTAAAGTAAAATTCTCCACATTGAGGCCCTGATGAGCCCATACCCATTCCATCTATTTGTCTCTCTCAGATAGATCAACAGATAAGACTTAAAAAAAAAATACAAAACAGGCTGGGCATGGCGTTGCACACCTTAAATCCCAGCACTCAGGAGGCAGAGGTGGGAGGATTGAGGTAGGATCACTGTGAATTTGAGACCAGCATGGGCTACAGAGTAAGTAACAGGTCAACCTAGTTACAGTGAGACCCTGCCTCAAAAAATAAGCAATCACAAGCGTAGTGCTCAGTGCACGCCTTTGATCCCAGGAGTTGGGAGGGGAAGGTAGGAAGATCATCGTTTAAGGCCACCCTGAGGCTACATAGTGAATTCCAGGTCAGTTTGGGCTAGAGTGAGACCCTAGTTGGGGGGGGGGGACGACAAACAAAAATCATGCTGACTCATAAATCTTTTTCCTTTCTTTCTGAAGTCTATATATTTATCCTGAGCTTAACAACTCTTTCTAAAAGTAAAAGGCTAGCATTCCTTCTGCCACTATTAGACCAGTGACTGGGGGGTACAGGGAGGGGGGTGGTGAACAGTCCTTTTAAAAAATGTTTATGAGGGCTGGAGAGATGGCTCAGCGGTTAAGGCACTTGCCTCCAGTGCCTAAGGCCCAGGGTTCAATTCCCCAGGACCCACATAAGCCAGACCCACAAGGTGGTGGCCCTGGTGTTCTCTCTCTCTCTTTCTCTCTCTCTCTCTCTCTCTCTCTCTCTCTCTCTCTGTCTCTCTCTCTGTCTCTCTCTCTGTATCTCTCTGCTTGAAAAATGAATAAATATTTTACCAAAAAATGTTTATGAAACACTAAGTCAGGGAATATAAAATTTAACCTATAATTATAAAAGTAATCAATGAAGCATGGTTTAGAGAACACAGACAGATATTATGGAACTGGAAGGTTTTGGGATGGCCTTTCACTTCTTAGTTTTGTTAAGATAGCTAAGTGAGTAATCTATAAAAGTTTGAAAGAGAAATACAAACCACAGACAAAATCTTTCAGGTCCACATTCAGAATGCTTTGCCCAGCAAGCCATTCAGGATGTGCGCAGCTTACGTTCACGGAATGATGGAAGTTATTATCAACCAGCCACTGAAGCAACCACTTCAAATGACAATCACAGAGCAAGCTGCTTGTGTTCAGAACACTGCAGAGACGGAAAAGGAAAGCACCTTTCATGTTAGTCTTCATTCAGAGTTTCAGTATTAAAACCTTGTTTTTTTTGGGGGGGTGTTCAAACTATCAGTCTTAATTTTTTTTCAGATATGTCAAAGTCATTAAAGACATCGAAAAGAGGGGAAAACCAAGAGTACCATTTTAAAGATGACTAACAAGCCATTACATCCAAATGAAACTCAAGGTTTGGGGTTGGTTTTGTTGGGGTGTGTGTGGTTTAAAACAGGATCTTATTCTTACTATGTAGCCCAGGCTGGCCCTGAACATTTAATTCCAGGTATAGGCTATGCCAAGCAGCTGAAATGTATGACTCTTCATTGGGAGGAAAAATCTCAACAGGGCATCATACATAACACACACACACACACACATATACCCCTATGAGACAGAGAGAGAGAGAGAGAGAGAGAGAGAGAGAGAGAGAGCGCGAGCGAGCGCGAGCGAGCGCGAGCGAGCGCGAGCGAGCACTAGGACCACCACCTTGTGGGTCTGGCATATGTGGGTACTGGGGAATTGAACCTGGGGCCTTAGGGACAAGTGCCTTAACCGCTGAGCCATCTCTCCAGCCCTTATCTTTAATTTTTATAGAAACATTCCTCTTTAAACACTTGAGTGCTCAGAGGCATTTCAAATACCTCTTTCTGCCAGGTCCCAGCAAATGATTCACCGTGTCTTCAGTCAATAGACAGCAACAGAATGAGAAAATGGCCTTGTATTGTTTAAAGAAAGGCAACTCTTTTTCTGGACTGAGAACATTTACAGATCACTGTGTCTGTACTTTTTTTGAGTAATCTTTTTCTCTAACATTGATCTTAAATAAGCTATTTTTATAGCAACTCCAATGTGTTTTTCATTTGTTGTTTTGTAGTGCTGGGGATTGAACTCAGAGCCTTATGCATGCTAGGCAAGTGTATATTTACTACTGAGCTACTTCTCTAGCCCTTAGTGTTTATGACAGGGTCTTCCTATGTAGCCCAGGCTTGCCTTGAACTTAGTCTTTCTACTTGTATCTCCTGTGTGTTGATAATACAGGGTTGTGTCACTATGCCTGGCTAATGCAATTTGTTTTGTTTTATTCCGAGGCAGGGTCTCACACCAACCCAAGCTGACCTGGGACTCATGGTGATCCTCCTACTGCAGCTGTCCAAGTGCTGGGATTAAAGGCATGAGCTATCACACCCAACTGCAATTTTATATCAATTTAAATATATCATCTATCTATTAATTTATGAGAGGGGGAGGAGAGAATATGTATTAGCATGCCAGGGCCTCTTGCTGCTGCAAACAAACTGCAGATTCACGTACTACTTTGTGCGTACGTATCTTTCTCTCTCTCTCTCTCTCTCTCTCTGTATTTCTCTGCTTGAAAATGAATAAATAATTTTTTTTTTTAAATTAAAGATAAACCAGGGTCAATGGCTACAACCAAATTTAAATTCAAGAGTTTAAACTCCAGAAGTCAGTGATTTGTAAATCCTGGGCACCAAGTATCTTCAGATGTGCTGCCTGGAATGTCATCAAGTGTTACAGAGAACTTTCTGAGCAGTCCACATAGCATGGCTATGCGTGATCTATTACAATCAAATCTACACCAAGTCTTCTGGCTTCAGCTTACAGAGCTTTGGGTAAAGGGGATTTTAACTATGCCAAGTCAGGAGGATGGGGGGAAATGAACTGGAACCCAAAAGGACAGGCAGAACGTACATGGCAGAGGCCACACCATTGTTTTCCACTCAAAGAACTCTACAGTCACTCCATCCCACTGCATTCCTCTTACAAAGTCTGGTCTCATTCCATGTGGCCTCATTATTTGCAGATGTGCTTTTAATCCCAGCACCCAGGAGGCTGGGGTAGAGGGGTCAACTGTGAGTTCAAGGCCAGCTTGGGCTACTGAGTGAGTTCCAGGTCAGCCTAAGCTAGAGTGAGACCCTACCTAGTAAAAACCTAAAAAGAGAGAAAACCTGTGCACAAGAAAGGTTACTGACCACAGGGGCCTTTCTGAACTTGCTTTGCTAGAACTTTTCACAGAAATCTCAAGAAGCCAAGCCAGAAACTTTCCACTGGACTTCACCTCCAGTACTATCTTTAGAATTCTTCTTGAGAGTCCCAAAACATTCTGAAACTTCTGGGATGGCCAGGAAGTACCCTTCCTTGCTCACTGTAAGGCCTGGAGCAAGGAGCTAATGAATAAGGTGTCAAACCAGCTTTCTGAGAAAGCTTTGCAAGCACTACACATGAAAGTCAGCCTCATCTCCTTAAAACCATCTGTTCATATCTGATTTTATTCCATTCTCAAAGCCTATGTCCTGTTACAAAAGGAACAATAATGACCTTATGCCATGCAAACAACACTACTGCCATGAAAATAAGACTGCTCCCTGTTTCTGAATACTGGAGGGCTCAGATATACAGAAAAAGTAATTGTATCCTTTTTTTTGGGGGGGGGGGAGCAAACAGGGGGTTTCAGAGGTAGGGACTGGCTCTAGCCCAGGCTGACCTGGAATTCACTAGGTAGTCTCAGTCTGGCTGCCTCCCTAGTGCTGGGAAGAAGGGCATGTACCACCAATGCCCAGCATTGTTTTATTTTTGTTCACAAAGAAATACCTTGCCAAACTGCTCTAAATGAAAAGAGCAAACAGAATGGAATTCCTTTAACCTGGAAAGAGAACCAGCAATGTTCCAAAATAAAAACTGTAGGGCTGGAGAGATGGCTCAGAGGTTAAGGCGCTTGCCTGCAAAATAAAAACTGTAATTATCCTTTATTGGCTCAGTCAATCCTCTTAATTTTTTGTTTGTTTGTTTGTTTCGAGGTAATATCTCACTCTAGGCCAGGCTGACCTGGAACTCACTCTGTAGTTCCAGGCTGGCCTCAAACTCACAACTCCCACCTCTGTCTCCTGAGTGCTGGGAGTGCACCACTATAATGGCTCCAATAATTAATTCTTTTTTTTTTTTTTTTTGCTTGATCTTGGTTTAACAGTTTAATAGTTCCACTAATTCCTTCACTACAGTTCTGAAAACTCTTAGCCTAACAGTATGATTATCACTGTCATTACCAGAAGCTATCAGAGCTTGCACTTGTTACCATAAACTCTTTGAAAATGAAGCACTTATGGATTTTAACTGTTTGCAAAAGCTTTCAAGAAAGCATGAGAGTGAAATAACTGTCAGTGAAGACAAAAGACTTAGCAATGGCTGGGCGTGGTGCAGTCCTTTAATCCCAGCCCTGGAAGGCTAAGTAAGAGGATCAATGTGAGTTCAAGGCCACCCTGAGACTACATAGTGAATTCCAGGTCAGCCTGGGCTAGAGCGAGACCCAAGGGGGAGAGATAGTGTTATGAAGTTAGAATGGTCATGGTTAAAGATATGATAAGAGTTCATTTGGTCAGCAGCTATTTCTGTGACATACAACATAACAGATATTGACAAATTTCTCAAGAACCTGATACGACCTCCTGAGTAATGGAGAAGGTTTAGCATCACTTAACTGGTATTTCCCAGATAACAAACCTAATTAGTTGAGCATCTCTCTTTTCATAAGGGAAGAGACTAAGATTTTTCAGGAAGAGACGTCTCGGTGTTAACCTGTAGTCCCAGCTTCTCGGGAGGCTGAGGCAGCAGATCATTTGAGCCCAAGTGTTCAAAGCCAGCCAGGGCAACAAACACAATGAGGCAATGTATCAAAAACACGAAGGGTGTACGTCAGCGGTACAGCACAGGCCTAGGCCTGGATATAATCTGCAGCACCCCGAAAGAAAAAAGGTTTTCTAAGAGTCAGCTAGGAAAACTCAAAGTTAAGTTGAGCCAGGCATGGCAGCGCACACCCAGCACTCAGGAGGCAGGGGTAGGAGAATCGCTGTGAGTTCGAGGCCAGCCTGAGACTCCAGTGAATTCAAGGTTAGCCTGAGTTACAGTGAGACCCTACCTCGAAAAAACAAATTAAAAAAAAGTTAAGTTGAAGACAAAGAGTTTTCATTTAGAATTTGACTTGAGAAACTTTGTCAAAAAAATCAGAAAAGAATGCTGGTGAGATGGCTCAGTAGTAGGTAAAGGACTTGATGCACAAGTGCAGTAACGGAATTGAGACACTGCATCACAAGCATCTGTAACCCCTGTGTACTCACAGCACCAAGGAACCCCGGAGAACGGCCCGGAAGCTTGCAGGCCAGTTAGCCTGGTGAGCATAGCAGTGAACAAATAGCCAAGTTTGTCCTCTGACCTACACACACACACACACACACACACACACACACACACACACAGGCACATATGCCACATTCAACACACATAAATGTACAACACACCTTTAATCCCAGCACTTGAGAGGCAGAGATAAGATGATCACTGTGAGTTCAAAGCCACCCTGAGACTACATGGTGAATTCCAGGTCAGCCTGGGCTAGAACAAAACCCTTGGGGAAAAAAAGGTTTGAATACTTGAGTTAATAGAATCTCATATAACTAAGAAAACAATACAAACCAGACGTGGTGGCGCACTTCTTTAATCCCAGCACTTGGGAGGCAGAGGTAGGAGGATCACCATAAATTCAAGGCCACCCTGAGACTACAGAGTGAATTCCAGGTCAGCCTGGACTAGAGTGAGACCCTACCTTGAAAAAACAAAAACAAAAAAACACAATACTTGCCCATTTAACCAAAGTAAAAATAAAAAGGTTTTAGAAGTTATATAGTTAATTTATTTTTATTTTTATTTATTTGCAAGCAGAGCTGCTGCAAAAGAACTCCAGAGGTGTGTGCCATCTTGTGCATCTGGCTTTATGTGGGCACTGGGGAATCGAACCCAGGTCATTAGGTTTTGTAGGCAAGTGCTTTAACCACTGAGCCTTCTCTCTAGCCCCCATAATTCATTTTTTAGGTTAGCTCTCTTAATATCAATAAAAGTCAGTTTTCTTAATCAAAACCTGATAAAGAAGGTGAATCCAAACCAACACAGGATCATGAATTTAAGGCCAGCCTGAGCTAGATAGTAAAATCTTGTTTTTGTTTTGTTTTTAAGGTAGGGCCTTGCTGTAGTCCAAGTTGACCTGGAATTCACTATGTAGTCTCAGGATGGCCTCAAACTCATGGCCATCCTCCTACCTCTGCCTCCAGTGTGCCCCATTTTCTCCTAATTCCTTGCTTTTGTTCTTTCTCCCCAACATTGTCTTCCTGTACTCCACCAACACTTTTGGGGCCCCAATAAAGAAGTTTCCCCAACTGCCACATCCTATGACCCCAACTCAGCTCAAGAAAATCAGAACAGTCTTCATCTCAAATCCCTAATGGCAGTTCAGGTTACTTCTTCAGAGTGGGAATTGAGGCAGTTAGGGTGAAAGCAGGAATGTCTTTTCAGGTTCCACTTTGCTAGAGATCAGAGAAAAATCTGCTTCTCCTTATCTCTCTGCCTAACCTGTTCTTCCACCTGAACCCCTCCCTAGGGATGGAGTGGGAGGTCTTCTGGCACTGTGGTTGGTCAAGCTTAACTTCCTGAACCAGCCTAGCCCAGACCAATCAGCTGTCTCTCTGGCTCACCTGAGAAGGGGGAAAGGCACTACCACCAGGAGTCTATAAAGGCAAGTCACTCTTTTCTTGGCTGGCCAGCTCAGACTCCTGAACCTCCCGGCTTTGGTGAGCACTCCTGGCCTAACCATGGTGCAGACCAGGGCCCCATGGCCTCAGGCATGTTAAGTATGTACTCTAGCACTGAGGCAGAGGTGGGAGGATTACCATGAGTTCCAAACCAGTCTGAGACTACAGAGTGAATTCCAGGTCAGCCCGGGCTAGAGCGAGACCCTACCTCAAAAAACAAAACCAATAATTTACCTATGGTTTAGAACCATCTAGTTTCAGCACACAATGAAGACGATAAGATGTATCCCGATGGATAATGGGAAAATCATACTGGTGAAGGAAACTGTAGAGATTTTCTTTTGCCATGATATAGAATCCTATTGAAGTTACAGAGACATCTAGGGGCTATCTGGACAGATGACTGTATCTGGAGTCTGTAATAGCAGGAAACTGGCTGGCACATCCTCGCTCTCTGTTTCTCTCAAATCAATAAATGAAAAAAAAATTTTTAAAGAGGAATGGATCATATATTAATGCTACTCTCACTTTTGGTTAGAGAAACTTTTCACTGGAGTGACTCAAAAGTCAGCAAAGTGACAAGAAGAAGTGAGAGTAGAGTATCAGCATGAAGTGAGACATCTCTATCACACCCTCCAAGACTCAGGGTCCATTATGGAAGAGGTGGCAGAAAGAACGTGTAAGAACCAAAGAAAGGGTAGGAGTGCTTATAATGCAATCTTCCAGATACAAAGTGGCCTTGATATTAATGACCTTGCAGTGCCTGACAACTACCTACCTTCTTAATATGAGGAAAAGATAATGCCATCAAAACAAGAGAGACTTAGTTGGAAAGAAGGGATTCAATGGAGGGTGGATTTGAGAGGAAGAGGATGGGGTAGGGGAGGGAATTATCATGGTTTATTGTCTATACTTATGAAAGCTGTCAATAAAAAGTTAAAAGGGGGAGCTGAATATAGTTAGCAGAACATGCTGTTAGCTAAGGTTCCATTGCAGTGACAGAGAAGTTCCTATGGGAAAAACAGAATCCAATCAGGCAAAAAGAAAGAACTTACAGAACACCAGGAGTCAGGGCAACCTGTGGAGTCAGGGAACAATGCCCATACAGAAAAGGGCCAGAAAGATGTCCTCCAGTATATCAGGTGCCTTGTAAAGAAGCTTGGAACACTCTCTCAACTTCAGAAATTATGCTCAGGATCTCAAGAATCAAAGTCCTCTCCTTACCAGCTGCATCAAATGTTTGTCCAGAGCAAGAGCTCACCAGTCTGACTCACCATTGGATCCCCGATCAATCAGTCAGGAATGAAGACAAAGGCTTCAAAGGTGTGCTCTTGGGATCCTGGGTGAGAGGTCCGGGGGTCCAATGATGAACCTAATCCTATACGTGCCACAGCACCATAACTGTTAAAGGAAAAATGATTCAGTGATATTTGTTAAAGCATCATAAAGCAGACTATATTCAAGACCATTTCCAAAAGGTATAGAGACCTCAGCAATGGGATTTCACAGTGGAAGAGAGAGGCTGGGCTCGAGTCCAAATACAACATGGGCAAGTGGGCATTAAGAGCAGAAAGCAAGCTGGTGATGGTCCAGGTCAATGGATGACATATTACTAAGAAGTCACAGGAGAAGCAAGGAGACTGGCTAAATCAACCATCAACAATTCTTGTTGCGGAAAGGCCAAGGTGGTCGGTCAGACATCAACTGAAGAATGGTGATGAAGTGGGAACCAAATTAGATAAGGTATTTGGGGTACTTAAGAATAACCAGGACTGAATCCTGGGCTTGAGAGATGGCTCAGCAGTTAAGGCACTTGCCTCCAGTGCCTAAGGTTCCTAGTTCAATTCCCCAGGACCCACATAAGCCAGGCCCACAAGTTGGTGGCCCTGGTGCATGCTCGCTAGCTCTCTCTCTCTCTCTCTCTCTCTCACTTTCTCTCTCTCTGTATCTCTCTGCCTATTTCTATCTCACTTTCTCTGTATCTCTCTGCTTAAAAATGAATAAATAAAATAATTTTTAAAAAAAGAATAACCAGATGTCCACATAGAGGGTTCTTGGTGAACTTTTAGATTCAGCAAGGTTTTTGTAAAACTGATTTGATAGATAGATAGATAGATAGATAGATAGATAGATAGATAGATAGATAGATAGGAAGAGAGAAAAAAAGGAAGAAAAAAGACAAGACAGGACACAGCTAGGCGTAGGAGGCTCAGGAGCCTAGTAAAGTTTGGTCAAGCAAAGAATCTGTATAGCAATTCCCTATTGAATCTATCAAGACTGAAATATACTATGTGTTTTCACCTGCTATCCAAATTACATGTTAAACTAGGTTCTCCTAATAATTAAAACTTTCCTGCTGGCCTCAATTATCACTGGCAGAAAAAAAAAGGTAAAACTGACATGCATTATTAAGTTGTACTCTTACAAATTAAGTCTAGAAGAAACAGCTCAAAATATTTTAAGAAACTCCTCCAAATTTTTTGTAATCTAGCTGAAAGTTAATGATGATTTTCTTAACATTTAACTTTTGTTATCAATATTTGTTGTTTGATTCTTACTGTGTACCAGACTCACTGCTCAGCACTTTCTCAAACCCCTCCAAAGTTTCCTCATGTATGTGGGGAAAGAGAGACCTAATTCCTATTTGCCAAGGAGCCCCACAGGATCTGGCTCCTCAACACCTCTCTGCAAGTGCTCCTCACTACCTAGAATGCCTTTCACCCAGCATCCACATGGTGTGTCACTTCATTAAAACCCTTGTTCAACTGCGGAATAGGGGGCAGAAAGATTGTAAAAGACACAAAATGGATAAGAATACCCTGAGGTACAGTTCCCCCACCCCCAACCTACAGGGACTGACTGAGGTCTTCATGACCCCACAGTGAATATCATAACCCCACTGAGGAGGGCCCCCAGGAAAATGGGAGCAGTGGTGAGGGGATAAAAGAATATAACCTGCTGTTGTTTTCTCTCTCTCTCTCTCTCTCTCTCTCTCTCTCTCTCTCTCTCTCTCTCTCTCTCTAGTAAATAAATAAATAAATAACTTAAAAAATACTTTTTAAAAAAAACCTTGTTTAGCTGGGCATGGTGATGCATGCCTTAGTCCCAGCACTCAGGAGGCAGAGGTAGGAGAATCGCTGTGAGTTTAAGGCCATCCTGAGACAACATAGTGAATTCCAGATCAGCCTTGGCTAGAGCAAGACCCTACCTCGAAAAGCCATTAATAATAATAACAATAATAACTCTTGTTCAAAGGCTTACTTTTAGAAGAGTCTCTCCTTGCTATTTAAAACACTCATCCCTGTCACTTTTCACATCTCTGACTTGGTTTTATATGATGAGATGTTTGGTGTCTACTATTTTGTTCTTTTTATTTTTATTTACTTATTTGCAAGCAGAGAGATAGATGAGAGAGAGAGGGAGGGAGAGAGAAAGAGAGGAAGGAAGAATGAGTGTGTCAGGGCCTCTAGCCTCTGCAAACTCCAGATGCATGTGCCACTTGGTGTATCTGGCTTTACATGGGTACTGGGGAATCAAACCTAGGTTGTTAGCCTCTGTAGGCAAGCGCCTTAACTGCTAAGCCATCTCTCTAGCCCTATTTTGTTCTTTTTTAAAAATTATTTTGGAGCCGGGCGTAGTGGCGCACGCCTTTAATCCCAGCACTCGGGAGGCAGAGGTAGGAGGATTGCTGTGAGTTCAAGGCCACCCTGAGACTACATTGTGAATTCCAGGTCAGCCTAGAATAGAGTGAGACCCTACCTCGAAAAACCAAAAATTGGGGGCTCAGCGGTTAAGGCACTTGCCTCCAGTGCCTAAGGCCCCGAGTTCAATTCCCCAGTACCCACATAAGCCAGACCCACAAAGTGGTGGCCCTGGTGTATTCTCTCTCTCTCTCTCTCTCTCTCTCTCTCTCTCTCTCTCTCTCTCTCTCTCTCTCTGCTTGAAAATGAATAAATAAAATATTTTTTTAAAAAACCCAAAAATTTCCAGCCTACTACAGATGGATATTTTTATAAGCTGTAGGTGTCACAGGACTATCAGATGATTCTACATGCATATTCTTATTTTGTCAGTATCTTATCATGAAGCAGTTCTAGTGGAGAACATCCTAGGGTAGCATAAGGCACTTCCAGTGGTTCTGACATCTGGCTGCACATTCCAATCACCAGAGGTTAAAGTACTGCCAATGTCCAACTAACTCTTCACCAGGGAAATCTCTAAAGTGGTACGAACAATTTTGAAAACTCATAATTTTGAAAGTATGCAATGCTATTTTTTCTACTGTAACTACTAAATGTTTTCTGAACACTTAAGTTATTTGAACAGATCAAAGATAATCATGAAGAAAATCCTTGGCCAACTCACAAACTAAAGAACATCAGGGCTGACGAGATGGCACAATAAAGCCCTTGCCTTTCAAGCACAAGGGCTGGAGCCCAGATCCCCAGCACCCAAGTAGAGCTTTGTGTGGTAGCACAAATGTCTGTAATCCCAACACACCTCTGGTAATACAGGAGGAGGAAGCAGAAGAGAAGCTCAAGGGGCAACCAGCTTGATGTACACAGTGGAAAACAAGAGGCCCTGCCTCAAACAAAGCACAAGGCAAAGATGGACACTCAAGGCTGTCCTCTAACCTCCAAATACATGCTGTGGTACACACACACCTGCACTCAGACATGTCATACACACATCCAAGATAACAAAATCACAGCTGGGGAGATGGCTCAGCAATTAAAGGCACTCACTTGCTAAGCCTGCCAGTCTGAGTTTAATTCCTCAGTACCCACATAAAGCCAGATGCACAAATTGGAACGTGTGTCTTGAATTCATCTGCAGCCTTGGCATGCCCATTCATATTCTCTCTAGTTTTCTCTTCTTACAAATAAATAAATTATCAAATGGTTACCTTAATTTAAACTCCACCATGGGATAAGAATTGGGACACATAAGGCACTGAGAGGTGCAAAGGCTTCCTAACGAGCACTGGCAGTACACATGATACAACACACATGACTTACCAACTTGTATCTGACACTGAAGCACATGAACAGTAACATTTGTTTTTTTTGTTTTGTTTTTCGAGGTAGGGTCTCGCTCTAGTCCAGGCTGACCTTGAATTCACTCTGTAGTCTCAGAGTGGCCTTGAATTCACAGCAATCCTCCTACCTCTGCCTCCCAAGTGCTGGGATTAAAGGTGTGCACCACCACGCCCAGCTAGAACTACATACTTTTAAAAAAAGTATTTATTTATCTATTTGGACAGAGAGAGAAAGAGGCACACAGAGAAAGAGGATATGAGTATGGGACACCAGGATCTCTTGCTACTTTAAACCAACTTCAGACGAATGGGCCACTTTGTGCATCTCGCTTCATATGGGTACTGGGAAATCAAACCTGGGACATTAGGGTTTATAAGCATGTGCCTTTAACCACTGAGACATCTCTCCAGCCCAACTACATACTTTTAAAAACATTTTGGTCACCTTCATCACACTACACAAAAGGCACTAAAACAAAATAACTTACAGTTCTTTCAAGTGAGTCTGAGAAAAAGCATTTTCTTGGATAGACATTATAGCATTGTTATTCAAATCTCTGAAACAAGGAAAAATGAAACATTATCAGTCACCGTTTCTTCAGTTAAATTATATAAATATTTAAATGTTCATGACAACTTCTGCTAATAATGAAAATTTATATAGTGAGAAAATGTATAAGAAATACTTACAGATGCTCAAGGGATTCAAGACCAATGAATGCTTTCTTTGTAATTGACTTAATCTGGTTTCCTTGTAAGATTCTGAAATAAAATTAAGTTCATCAAATATTAGCCTATAAGAGGTAAAAAAAAAAAACAACTAAATGATCATTTTCTGGTGTTTTAATAGCTTTACTGAGTTATAAGTGATAAGTAAAAATTAGACACCTTTAATTAAAGTTTGATGAGAACATTTTTTAAAATTTATTTATTTATTTATTTGAGAGAAAAAGAATGACAGCTAGAGCATGGGCACAATAGGACCTTTTACCCCTGCAAACAAACTCCAGATGGGGAGGGGTACAGAAAGGGTGGTGGAAGTTGTTATGATTTATTTTCTGTACTTATACTTAGAAAAACTGTCAACAAAGAAGTTTGGTGCATATATATATATTTTTAAGTGAAAACAGGGACTGGAGAGATAACTCAGCGGTTAAAGCACTTGCCAACAAAATCTAACAACTTGAGTTCAGGTCCCCAGTACTCACACACAGCCAGATGCACAAAGTGGTGCGTGCATCTGAGTTCATTTGCAATGGCTAGAGGCTCTGGTGTACCCATTCTCTCTGTCTCTCTCTACTTACAATTAAAAAAATAAAAATACTTTTTAAAAAAGTGAAAATAGAGCTATTATGAACACAGCTATACCAGTACTGAACATATATACCCAAAGGACTCTAAGTCAACAACAGAGACACTTGCACATACCAGGAGATGGACCAGCCTAGAAGCCCATGAATAGATGAATAAAGAAAATGTACAGGTATGCTATGGAATTTTACACAACCATGAAGAAAAACAAAGTGATGGCATTTGCAAGAAAACAGATGCACCTGGAAATCTTCTCTCTCTCTCTCTCTCTCTCTCTCTCTCTCTCTCTCACACACACACACACACACACACACACACACACACACACACACACACACACGGCTGTACGTGTATATAATTCATTTATGTGTGTTACATCAATTTAGCACAGGCAAACTTCCAGCTTTTCAGTGGTCAGGATAGTGGTTCAGCAGTAGTTCATGGAGCACCAACTAAAAAGGGGATTGTGAGAAGGGAGGAAGAGATCTTAAGGCAGGTGAAAAATAGAAAGGGTAATAGAATATATATAATAGGAAAGTAGAAGGGCTAAATGAGGCGTGGTAATTTTAATGTATGTCACCCACAGACTCAGGTTATTATTGTTGAGGATGGCCAACTACTAACATTAAAATAATGGAAAGAGCCAGGCGTAGTGACGCACACCTTTAATCTCAGCACTCGGGAGGCAGAGGTAGGAGGATCTCCATGAGTTCGAGGCCAGCCTGAGACTACAGAGTGAATTCCAGGTCAGCCTGGGCTAGAGTGAGGCCCTACCTCGAAAAAAAAAAAAATATGCATGGAGTGGACCATGAAGTGCACATAGTTCCAGGAGCCACTGCTGAGATGCAGCAAGTGAGGCAGGGCATTATGTCCCTGATAGAAAGGCCAATGAAGCCACTGGAAGATGGACCATGGTTTGCATGGAGACCCTAAGATGTTCTGGATATACCAGGACTGTGCAAGGGCCACCATGGAGAGCTGTTGGCTTGGGAATGGAAGTTTTACCAGTTTTATCAGCCCAGCTGGAGGAACGGAATTGAAAAATTCAGAGACTGTCATAGCTGGTTATGGATGTCAGACTTGAACTGCAGACTTTTGATGTTTACCTGATGGTTATTGATTTTCACATTGGTCCAGTCTCTCCTTGTTATGCCTTATAGCAATGGAAATGTTTACTTACTCTGTGCCATTATATGTTGGAACAATATAACTTGTTTTGATTTTACAGGATTTGCAATTAAGAGAAGTCTCAGACGAGACTATGGACTTTAGAATAGTCTTAAAGTTGGTAAAGGCTATGGGGATCCTTTGAAGTGGACTGAATACAATTTACAATGTGAGATGGTCATGAGTCTATGGAGGCCAAGGGTGGAATGTGGTAGTTTGAATATATATCTCCCATAGACTCAGATGGTTTATTCAAGTTTGTAACTTGGGTCTCCAGCTGCCTGGCTAGAGGTGTCACTGGGAGTAATCCTGTGATCTAGCCCAAAGGTGTGTTTGGGGGAAGATCTGATTCCAGCCCAAGGTATGAAGAGAGGTCTGAGCTCTGCCAAGGTCCCTTGCTTGCTTGCTGCCCATTTGTGCCTGTTGCCCTTGATTTTTACAGGCTGTGTGGTTATTTCTCTCTGCTTGGATGTATGGAAGCAGCTTCTTCCACCATTGATAGAACTTGCCCCCTGGATCTATAAGCTTGAAATAAATCCTTTCTTCCTCTATACTGTGCCAGATTTGGATCCTGCCATCCATCCCTGCAATGTACATCTGACTACAACATGAGGAGAGGATGGAGACAGTTGGGGGCAGGTAAGGGCATCAGGGAAGAAGAACAAATGAGAAAGAGGCTTTATTTTATTTACTTATTTTGATTTTTTGAGGCAGGCTGACCTGGAATTCACTATGTAGTCTCAGGGTGGCCTTGAACTCATACCTCTGCCTCCAAGTGCTGGGACTAAAGGCATGTGCCACCACACCCAAAGATGTTTTAATACCGATGTGACAATACCACAATGTAACCCATGACTTTTATGCTAAGCTAAAACATTTAAGAAATAAAAACAAATCCTCATAGGAATGTTTTTGTATATTAAAAAGTCTTCCACAACAAACCACTTGGTATAGCAAAGCTCCTTCCTTTAGATGAATAAAAAGGCTTAGACTTCTTGGCCATATCAAATAAACACAATCCAACAACATTACAACTGGTTCTTAATAATACATCTTTGTACATACAAAAGTATCACAAATACATACAATTTAGTGAGACTTGAGAGTCCAGCAAAGGCTTCACTGGCATCTTCAATGGCCCATGAAATTTCGTTGTTTCTTAAGTCTCTAAAAAAAAAATGTCAGGAAGAGAGAAGTTATGCTACTCAACATGCCTACCATACCACTAAGCAGCTTCTTGGCATGGCAGCATAAAGGAACACTTAAGAGATTTTGATCCTTACTTTGATAGTTGTTAATTTTGGTTTTTTCAAGGTAGGGTTTTGATTTAGCCCAAGCTGACCTGGTACTCACTCTGTAGCCCCAGGATGGCCTTGAACTCACAGCAATCCTACCTCAGCCTCCTAGGTGCTAGGATTACAAGTGCACACCACCATGCCTGGCTAATAAAGTTATTTATGATGAAAACACAATCCTGATTTTTAAAGAAGCATCTGTGGTAAACACAAAGAACTGATTCTCATAAGAATTAAACACCCTTAATAAAGAAACCTGCTAGGGGGCTGGAGAGATGGCTCAGTGGTTAAGGCACTTGCCTCTAGTGCCCAAGGCCCCAGGTTCAATTCCCCAGTACCCATATAAGCCAGACCCACAAGGTGGTGGCCCTAGTGTATTCTCTCTCTCTCTGTCTCTCTCTCTCTCTCCATTTATATATATATGTATATATGTGTATATATATATATATATATATAAATATATATATATATATATCTGCTAGAAAATGAATAAAATATTTTTTAAAAAACGAAGAAACCTGCTAAAATTATACTCTCTCTGGTTAATAGTACCTAACTATTAAAAATATTTTTTTAATTTTTAAAAAGTATTTTACACGAATTACAGTGCTGGAGAGATGCCTCAGAGGTTAAGGCACTCTCCTGCAAAACTTAGTGACCAAAGTTCAATTCTCCAGTGCCCACATAAAGCCAGATGCACAAGGTGGCACATGCATCTAGAGTTCATTTGCAGTGGCTAGAGGCTATGGTGTGCCCATTCTTTCTCTGTCTTTATTTCTGTCCGTCTCTCTCTGCTTGCAAATAAATAAATAAATTTAAAAAAAAAAACTATGAGCAGAATCCTGCAAAAAAAGAAAGCTTCAAGATATAGGAGATATGGCTTATAAATCTGATTTCAGACTAATGGGAAGGTCCTTAACTAGAAATGGCTAGCAAAGAGTTATAATAACAGCACCGAGCTTCACAGCTCAAGAGCACTTAAACATGCCCCCTGGGAAGCACAGATGATATACTCGTGTTAAAGTGGTCACTTTATTTTCTTTAAAAGGAAAAGAATGGATCTTTTAAAATCCACTATTCGTTCTCACAGGAAGTACTGTACCACATCATGTGCTGATGGAAGAATACCATAAAATACTTAATCACTGTGCTTTCTCAGCCATCTCATAAGATAAAACACAACACTTTCTGATTTATAAGACAGAAAGTTATGAGTAACAGGAGACATCTCTTCTTGTTTAGCCATCTTTACTTGAAGTAAAATGCTAGCACATCTCAATTTATTTTGCCATCAACTGTTCAGGGTATCCCCCTCTTCCACAGCAGAACATAAATAGAAATCATTCACCAAGCAAGGCATATGTCTATGATCCAGTGAAGCTGAGACTGGAAGAACAAAGGTTCAACACCAGCCTGGATTAGATAACTAATCTCCAAAATAAAAAGAAAAAAAAAATTTTAAGGATTCCCTCCCAAAAGTCATTTTTTAATAAATAATATATTTATTCTTATAAGACAATGAGCTGAAGCCAGAGTTTTTCTGATTTGATCCTAATTCTGCTATCACTACCTCTCAGGCACATGACAACCATCTACTTCCTCATTTATTTTCCTAAATGTTGATCAGTGATATGTTGAAAGAAAGACCCTACTCATCATCCCTTGACTATCAAAAGACTGCTCAATATCTGATGCAAGTTTCTCAGTTTGTACTAATCTACTTTCGCTTCTGACAATACAGAGAAATGAAGAAAATGGCCTTGTAATTTCAGTCAAATCTGAAGAATGTTAAAAATAGTAATCATCAAATTGGAAGGCTGAGACATGATATTCATGTTAAAGGCAAGCAAGACCCTCTCTCTCTCTTTCTCTCTCTCTCAAAAAGTCAAATATACACCTATGCATATACATATCTGCATGTGTGTCTATGTACATGTGCAGGTATAAGTGTGTGTACTTGTTTATATGTGTGTGTGCTTCCTTCTCACTGATGGTGAGACCCCAAAGTTAGGAGCCTGAAACAACTCATTAACTCTGAACCTAATAACCACCAAATATTCTGTATAAGAGCTAGTAAGAGCTACATATTTAGTCTGGAAATGTAGTTCAGTTCATTTTAGAACACTGGTCTTGTGTTAAGACCTTGGTTTCAGTCAACAGAACCACTAAAAAAAATTTAAAATAAAATCTGCATATTTAATCAGGCACAGTGGTCATATGTCTGTAACCTCAGCACCTGGAAGGCAGAGGCAAGAGTTTAAGGCCAACACAAGCTATGCAGTCTATACAAACAAAGCCGTGAAGCAGAGGTGGGAGACATAGCTCAGCAGGATGCCTAGAGCATACTCAAGGTTCAATCCCTAGCACTTCTGCCCATACACATCCCCAAAACTACAGAAAACTACAGTCAGGCAGCAAACCAGTTGCAGTTTAGCTCCTCACATGCTCTGAATAAGAATTAATAGTTCTGGTGCAATATCCAGGCCAGAGGACCAAGAAAATAAATGCATTCTTGACTGACACCAAATGACATCAGAGAGACTTTGCTATTTATGTGATTCAGAATTAAAAAACACAAACTAGTTACGGTAAAATATATTTATGAAATGAGAAAAAAAGATTGCCTTGCCGAGACACAAGACAGAACTACAAAATACAACATACATAACATTTTCAGAGCGCTGTTTTAATTCATTTGGGTTAGTCTTTTATTTTTTAATTTACTTGTTTATTTTTGATTCTTTGAGGCAGGATCTCACTCTAGCCCAGACTGCCTTTAACTTGTGGTAATGCTCCCACTTCAGCCTAGGATTGTAGGTGTGAGCCACCACACCCAGATTTGCTTATTTTATATGATAAAAAGAAATGGATGTACTTACAGTGTCTGAAGATTGGAAAGAAACCTAAATACACCATCAGCAATATGAGTGACTCTGTTGTCCCCCAAATTCAATCTCTCAAGTAAGCTCAGACCCACAAAGGCAGATTCATCAAGGCGGGTCAACTGGTTATAGGACAAATCACTAAAAATCAGGAAACATGAGAGGTAAGGAATTTGTCGTATTTTAGCTTAACTTACAAATTTTAACTCTATTTACTGATAAATTTAACACTTGCAACGAAGTCTGAGGACAGGGGGATGTTAAATCTCTTTACTGTCCCTGGGAATAATTAATTCCACATGCTCTATCTCACAGCCTCCCATGAAGTGCACCCATCCAACACTTACAGTTCAGAGAGTCTTTGGCAGAACTCCCACGCATCAGGGCTGATTCTTTCGATAGCATTTTGGCTCACATACAATTGCTGTAACATGCGCAGGCCATATAGCCAACCCTTGTTCACTCCTGTAAGGTTATTGTGTTCTAGTTCTCTGCAAAATTAAAGAAAGTAACTTAAAATGAGACATTTCAATAGCAGTTTAAAATCTTAACATTTTAAGTTTTTCTTTGATACACATATACCTTTGCTCAATCCTAGTGACACAAGAAATTCTATTCAGTATTTATGTCTTTCTTTCTTTTTTTTTTTTTTTGAGGTAGGGTCTCACTCTAGTCCAGGCTGACCTGGAATACACTATGTAGTCTCAGGGTGGCCTTGAACTCATGGCAATCCTCCTACCTCGGCCTCCCAAGTGCTGGGATTAAAGGCGTGCACCACCACGCCCGGCTCATGTCTTCCTTAAGATTTAGTGCAAAAGTAGGACTGGGGATGTGACTCAGTGAGTAGAAGACAGGCACCTAGAATGAACAAAGTTCAGCACCCAAACATGCTCAAGGCATAAACCAAGCATGGCAGGCATTACATACCTATAATCCCAATACTTGGGAAGTGGAGGCTAAAATATCACAAATTCAAGGTCATCCTCAGGTACATATCAAATTTTAGACCAGTTTGGGCTATATGACACTCTGTCTCAAAAACAAAACAAAACAAAAAACACAACAGGGTGGCAAGATAGTTTAGTTGAAAGCCCTAGTTTGTAAAGGCTGTTGGCCTAGGTTCAATTCCCCAACACCCATGAAAAGCCAGATGCAAAGTGGTATTTGCATGGCATGTATGCACTCATTCATACACACACACACACACACACACACACACACACACACAAATTAAAAAAGCAAGCACACAAAACTGCTTTAGTGCTAAAGAGGGATAAAACTATAAAAATAACAGATCTACAAAATCAACATGCCAAGTAGCACAGTGTGATGGTTAGGTTTTGTTGTTAACTTGATCTTAATTATCTTGGGTGGGTCGCTGAAGATGTTTATAGGAAAGCAGCCTCTCAGTGAGGGGCAGGATGTAAGGAAGCTCAGGAGAGCTAGAAATGAACATCCCTTCCTGAGGGCAGTGCAGGAAGCAAAGTCTAGAGACTCAGGAAACCATTAAGTCTGGGAAAGAGTTGCAAGACCTCATCCTAAGACTATATAAAAGGGAAGGAGATTTTTCTCCCTTGGCCCCTGCCTGTTTGCTGTTGTGTGTGTGGTGCTGGTGAAGGTTTGTCCTCTCTGCTTGGACCTGTGAAAGGGGGGGTCAGCCTCTTTCACCATTACGGAACATCACCTTGAATCTGTAGCTTCAATAAACCCTGTCCTCCCATGACTGTGCCTGGTTTGGAGATTCATCCCAATAGTGTGTGGCTATTATACACAGTATTCCTTTTTCACATAAATTCCAATAAATTTTACCAATCAAAACAATAAAAATACAATTTTTACATAAGAAGCTATGATAAAAATATAAATATAAAAATATAAATATAAAATGATAAAAATATAAGCTATCTGGAGGCGGAGCAAGATGGTGACCGAGTAACAACCTCGCCAGGACTCTCCGAAAGGATACAACGAGAGAGATGTGGCCCATCTAACCCTACCAACCAACCTTAGGCCGATGGATGAGATCCTGACAAGAGAGGAGCCACCACAGTCATATCAGGGAGGATCCATAGGGAACTCAGCAGACAATGAATGATGAACAAGGGACCTATAACCACAGTCATTCAATCATCACAGGATAGGCCATTGAGACAGGAAC
>PVHP010004643.1:0-70870 GCA_004024765.1 Zapus hudsonius | reverse complement strand
CAGATGCATAAGCCACTTTGTGCATCTGGCTTTTATATAAGTACTGGGGAAATGAACCTTTAACACTGAGCATGCGTGCACCAGGGCATCTTGCTGCAGAAAATGTACTCCAGATGCTTGCACTACTTTTTGCATCCAGCTTACTTGGGCACCTTGGGAACTGAACCCTGGCTGGCAGGCTTTGCAAGGAAGCCCCTTGGACTGTCATCTTCCCAGCCCCCTCCACTGAATGTTTTGATAGTGTCACCCATCTGTCCTTTCCTGGAGTCATGGGATCCCCAGCTCCACTGGCCTTCCCTCTATGGGTCACCGCACAAGTGAACAGCCTTCTCAACCTGCCCCTCTCTCCACCCCCAGGGCATCATTCCCATAGCTTCCAATATCTTCTTTTGGGAATGGCCACACTGACAGCAAAGTTAACGTCCTAAAATATGACCTACGCCTCGCTGAAATGCTGAATCTGGTTCTTTATTGCTATCATTTCATTTTGACGTCTTCCCTAAGCTTCCCTGCATTGGGACTCCCATTGTTTTAGGATTGCTTAACTTAGCAAAGAAAACTGGGTTGAGGAATGTGGGCCAGTGGTGGGGAACTTGCCCAACACTCAGTGGTAGAGTATTTGGTGTGGGTTCAATCCTCAAAACTGCCCCCCACACATGGAAAAACATAGAGGTGGGAGAGAAGATACCCAGCTTAATTTGAATTTCAAGCAAGCAATGAGTAATTGTTGTAGAACTATGTCTCATACAATATTTGGAACAGATATTGATACGAAGAAGTTGTTTATCTGCATTTAAAATGCCAGGTGCCCTCTATTTTCTCTGACAATCTTACCCCATGCCACCCTCAAATCTTTCTTGTAAAACTGCCTTTTTTTCCCTACTGTACATCCAGAATCTCTAACTCCAGCCCTTTCTCTTCTCTCGGATTCTCCTCCTGTCAGCAGCTGCCAAGCAGTCGGGATTCTCCCCTCCCCCAAACGTCTCTGTCCTTCCCCTACAACAGAGCGCATTCCCACTGCTGCTCACCCAGATGAGGAGACCTGCAGAAGTCTAGTGGGGCGGCCTCCAGGTCCACCGACAGCCCTCTGGGAACACAGAAGACCTGGCCAGTTTCCACAGCCCAGCAGGAGGTTCCAAATCCTTCCTTATTCTGCTCCTCCTCACCTAATAGTCCAACCGTCTCTGGTCTTTCCCCAGTTCACATCTTCTACCAGTCTCTGCCCTGCTTCTTTTATTATTTTTGAGATATTTTTGAGGCCCAAGCTGTCCTCACACTATGTAGCCATGTTGATAATGAACTCCTGATCCTCCCAAGTTTCCAGATTATAGACATGCATCACCACCCCTCAGGTGCCTCAATCCTGCTTTCTGGCTTCTACAATCCACACCAGCAGTTTTGCTCTGCCTTCCAGGTGAGATCCACCCCTTCAACTCATTGTTGGTCTTGTCAGAATAAGCCTCTTCCTCCGGGCCTGGCTCATCACTATCAAACCTCTCAGAAAGAATCTGACAACTTCAAGAAGGCAGACAAGACAGAACCTTTAAAAAAAATGTTTGTCTGTATAAACATAGTCATTCCACTTTGAGGGACTTGGCTTAAGGAAATGAGAGCCATATGCATGGATATCTTTATGAATCAAAATTATCTAGAAAAATAGCAAGCTATGGGGATACACATCTGCAACTCCAGCACTGGGGAGGCTGAGGCAGAAAGTTCAGGAGTTGTCGTCTATGGCTACCTTCCTGCCTAGGCTACACAGCAAAACCAAGGGATTAGGATGTAGCTTGGTGGTGTAGAACTTGTCTAGCCTTCCCAAGGCCTGGGGTTCTGGGAGGGGCTAGTTTAATTAGACTGCTTTTCGGTAGGCACCTGCTTCAGCTCCCCCAATCAAATCCAGCTTGCCAAGGTGTGGCCAATTGGCTGGTTGCCGACTTCCATGAGCACAAACTCTGACTTGAGCTCACAGAGGAACTCTGACTCTCGGGCTGTGCTCCAGTCTGGGTCTCCACTTAGGTAAGATGATTTCTCTCCAGCTCTGGAAGCTCCAGCCAGAGTAGGGAAGAAAAATTTTTATCAGCGATTTTATTTTTACTTTCTAATCTCATTTTGAAAGCACACCTTTTAAGCCCCCCTTTTTATACTTCGTTAAAAAAATGAGTACTAGGCTATCCATGGTCCCCTGCCACAAGGACTGATCCAGATGGCCCACGGAGGAGCATATCCAGCTGATTGGGGATGGGGAGGGGGAGCATTGGGGAATTGGGGATAACAACTCATAATGTAACTCATTATGGACAATAAATATATATATATAAATATTTTATTTATGAGAAAGAGAGAGACAGAGAATAGGCACACCAGGGCCTCCAGCCACTGCAAACGAGCTCCAGACACATGTACCATCTTGTGCATCTGGCTTTACATGGGCACTGGGGGATCGAACTCAGGTCCTTCTACTTTGCAGGCAAAGCCATAACCACTAAGCCATCTCTCCAGCCCCCTTTTTATAGTTTTTGCAATAGTCCTTACACTTGGACCTCTGGACCACATGGTGAACTTTCACCTGATTCCCAGTCACTTTCCCTTCTTTTTTGGCCCCTTTCCTCTCCCTCACATCCTTGTAACATATGAATGAAGTGTGATGTTTAACCCAAAACTGACCCTGACCCTGACCCTAACCCTAACCCCTAACCCTAACCCTAACCCTGTAACGTTTGAATGAAGTGTGATGGTTTAAAAATCATTCTCTAGTCTGGATTGCCAATTCTTTGATTAATTACAAGCACATTTTTCAGACAGGATGATCTGCCTCCAAAGCCACCAATACCCTAAGTTAAGAACCTGATAAAATAATATGGATCTTGATCCAAAATTTAACTCTACCAAGGTCTTTTTAAACTACTCACAAAAATTGGGTAAAATAAAACATTTAAATGGAATAAAATCTAAAATATGTCTACTTGATGCCAAAGTTTTTACTAATTAAAAGAAAAATGATGTCTAACAGCTCACTGATGTTCATTTATTTGTCTCTGGTACGGGTTCTAAAACTGTCTTCGAGGCTTTCAGTAAATAAGGTTCCTAAGATTCAAGTAATGGGGAGGTTATTCTACAAAATCACATGGCCTAAACATCCTCATCCCAGCCCAGGATCACACATTTGCCATTATCAAGGTTAAATGTCATATATATGTTTCTAATAACTCTGTCAATATGCTTTACAAGCCCTCCAGGAACAGTTTTGGACATGTCACTACCACTGTGCCATTCGGTGAACAGTTCTGAGTGGAACTCAGTCAGCTCCTGCTCAGATGGTCCCGAGGGAATCAAACTCCATCGGCCTGGTTCCCTCCAGTGCTCTACAAGGCTTGGAAGGCTACAAGAATGAAACCCAAAAGACATCCACTTTGCTGTGTGCGCACTTCCCCTTAACACTTTGCTGTTGTTCTTTCTCCCCAACACTTTTTTCAGGAACTGTCTTTCTACATTCCACCAACAAACTTTTGGGGTCCCTTAGGTAATCCCACTGGAGAAGTTTCCCAACTGCGACACTCTACAATCCCACTCAGCTTGAAGAAATGAGATTGATCTCCACACTGTTCCCCTAATGGCAGTCGGGGTTACTTTTTCAGAGGGGGGAATGAGGCACTTTTGGATGGCTGGGCCCCCCCCAAAATAAAACACAGAAATGTCCTTGGGCTTATTTTTGCAGTCTCCACTTCTCCAGAGATCCAGAGAAAAAAATCTGGCTAACCTGTTTTTCCACATGAGCCCCTCCCTGGAGGTGGAGTGGGAGGTCTCCTGGCATCTTGGTTGGTCAAGCTGAACTTCCTGAGCCAGTCTGAGCCCAGACCAATCAGCTGTCTCTGGCTGACCTGGGGCAAGAAACAGGAAACACCACCAAGCCTTTTAGACCTGAGCAAGAGGCTAAGCCAGCGTAGAGACTCCTGAACCTCCAGGTTTTAGGGAGTCCCTCCCTGCCTAGTGTCAGCCTCATGGCTGAAATGAGGGGGACCCCTTCTTCTCCCACATGGGCCTTTTCCCACTCATGGCAGGGGGCTCTGTACTTTCTCCTCTTTCCTTCTCTAAATTTAATAAAGTCTCTCTAAATCTTACCCTCTGGTCTATGAAATTAATTCTTTAAATTCATAAGACAAGAATCCGGGGCACACTAAAATGGTTGGTGCATTGGTATATTGGTGAATTGGCAAGGAACCCCAAATCCCTATTACATCCCCAGAGTGGGGGGAGGGAAAGTTTTTCCCAGGACACAGAGAAAGGAAGAGGAGAGTGATAAATGAATCTTTATTTAAGTTTGGTTATTATTTGAGAGAGCGAAAGAGACGGAGAGCATGGGCATGCCAGACTTTGCTGCTGCAAACAAATTCCAGGTGCGTGTGCTATATTGGGTACAGGGGGCATCGAACCCAGGTCTGTTGGTTTAGCAAGCAAGCCTTTAACTGCTGAGCCATCTCCCCAGACCAAAATCCTATTTTTAAAAAGCAAGGCTTCTGCAGGAGGATCAAGATCATTCTTAGCTACATAGGAAATTGGAGGCCAGCCTGGGCTACATGAGACGAAGGCTCCAAAATAAATAAACAATGGAAAAATGAAAAGGTGAAGGTAAGTGGCACCGCCTCTAGCACATCAGTGTAGATCTAAATCTGCTTCTAAGCGCATAAGCTAAGAGAAACTCCAGATGGCTGAAATCCTTATTATAACCACAGAAAAACTAGAAAGGACATAAGATAAAGGATACATATCAAAAAAATATGATAGAGGTTAGTGCATGCTTGTAATCCCAGTGCTCAGAAGACTGAAGCAAGAGGATTGTGAGTTCCAGGCCAGCCTGGGCTGCACAAGACTCTATGTGTGGTGGGGCACACCTTTAATCTCAGTACTTGGAAGGCAGAGGTAGGAGGATCGGCATGAGTTCAAGGCCAGCCTGAGACTACACAGTGAGTCACAGGTCAGCCAGGGCTACAATGAGACCCTACTTGAAAAACAACAACAGCAATAATGTGTGTGTGTGTGTGTGTGTGTGTGTGTGTGTGTGTGTGTGTGTAATTTTTTTCTGCTGGGCATGGTGGTACACACCTTTAGTTCTAGTACTTGGGAGACAGAGGTAGGAGGATTGTTGGTACTACAGAGTTCCAGGTCATCCTGGGCTAAAGTATGACCCTGTTTCAAAACCAAAAACAAACAAACAAAAAACTAAGTGTGGGGGGGAGGGAAGGAAAAAGGGAGAGGGGAAGAGAGAAAGAGAGAAAAATAGAGAGATAAATCTAAACCCTCTAGCATTGGGGTAAGAAGAAGAAAGAGATAATCTGAATATTTGTAGCAAACATGACGATTGAGAAAATTTAGAGAAACAAAAAGAACTTTAAGACCAGAGCAGAATGGATACAGAAAGTGACGATCCCAAGCACAGACAGATAAGGAACATGGGAAACAGATGCTTTTTCTTTTGTCCCACAGTTAATAAGTCATAGAAATCGATAACAAAGAATGTAAGACTAGATCCAATAATCAAGTACTATATACTTGGGAACCGCAGAGAATAGATCTGAAGTGTTCTCACTACCAAAAAATGTTAAGTATGAGACACGCGGATGGATATGCTAATTGTCTTGAATTAATCACTTCATCAGGTATATCAAGTTGTCATACCACAATAGACACAGTTCTTACTTGTCAATTATAATCTTCATAAAGCTGGAGGATTAATAAGCGAAAATATATCTAAAAGCTAACATATTATTTGGAAAGAAAGTTATCACGATGAATGGTAAAACAATAATCAACACCAATGAAGTTAATTTAAAAAGTAAAAAAAAACACATTTAAAATGGGGCAATATTACACAGGTATATGCATTTGTTCAAGCACTAAATTCTACACTTAAAATGGGTGTACTTCACTGTATATAATTTATACCTCAAAGATTTATTTAAAAGTAAAAACAGAAGGATATTAAAATAGTTATTCCTTTGCTTTGAATATGCAATTCCACTTGTAGGAATTAAATGAATAAAAATTATGAAAGTGAAAGACAATGATTTAAATACAAGATTTATACCATGGCGTGATCACTGGACACTGAACAGCAGTATCTCCATGGTTTCTTTTGACAATACATATACAATCATTAACAGTTTTGTTGATTATTTTAATGACCAGAAGGCCACCTGATAACTTATGTCATAAAAATACAGAAAACTGGAATTTCAAATTGTTGGCACTAACTTTGAGAGACCAGTAAATTTAAGATGGTTATCTCTAGGGGTGGAATTACAGATCTTCCTTACACACTGTCCAATTTTTTTGAAATACACATATTTAACTACATTATTAGAAAAGCAAAAAACTATAGATAACAATGTACAGTTTTTTTTAAGTGTATTTAATTCGTGTTTGTAAAAACACAATACTGGACTTACTGTGTGTCCTAACTCATTTATAGGATTGGGGTAATGGCCCCCTCTGTTGGCCCCTTCATGGGTATAAAGCTATCTTAAAGCTCAGTGTCCATAAAAATCCCTTATATGGCTTGTCCTCAACCAATCCTCGGCCCTCTCCTCTCTATACACATAGGCTTTAAAGGATACATAAGGCAGGACTCTCAGCCTTGGGCCCCGCCCCCTCTACATCAGTCATTTTCACTTCCTAGGACAGGAATGCACTTGCTCTCCCATCTTCCAAGTCCTTAGTTGACATTGCATCCTTGAAAACCCAGCTCAGTGCCCAGTCCTTCTCCAAGGAAGCCCACACCCTTGCTCCACACCCAAATCACATCCTCTGGCCACAATTGTCACCAGTTCTAATCAGCCTGGTTAATATTCAGGAGTCTGGAATCCTCTGCTCTGGCCTCCAAGGTTGATGACCTGAAAGTCCTAGGAAACCCCCAGACCATATATAAATATCTTCCCCATTTTAACAATTCAATTTTTCAGTTTCTTCAAGGCACACAGGAGCTCCCAAGCCCTGGAGATGTGACAGCAGGAGAAAAACAGGAAACCCTGGTTGGACACTGAGGGAGATGCAAATTTGAGGTTTTTCCAAACTACTCATGTCTCTCATTGTGCTGTAGTAACTGGGAGTGTATGCATCTGGCTAAAGAAAACTTACTCAAAGATCACCTCCCTTTCTCCTCTAGGTCTCTGCAGATGAGGTGTAGTTCTGGAATAATGAACACTTCCCAGGAGCCAGGGACCATTCTCAGTGTTCTTACACATAACTTGGTTAACACAACCTTAGAATAAAGTAAGTGTCTTTGATGGCTTCATCCAGGTGTCCCCCCCCCCAAAAAAAAAAGGAAGGTGTTCTGAATGCTCAATCCTTGGCTGGTGGTAGTTTGGGTATTGAAACCGTGTGTTGTTGGGGGCAGGCTTATGGGGGTTATAGCCAGCTTCCCCTTGCCAGTGTTTGGCACACCTTCCAGCCACTGTTTGCCACCTGCGGTGATGGAGGTGATGTCCACCCTCTGCTCATGCCATCATATTCCCTGCCATGATGAGCTTCCCCTGGAGTCAGTAAGCCAAAATAACCCCTTTCCTCCACAAGCTTCTTTTGATTGGGTTCTTTGTCACAGCAACAAGAAGGTTAACTACATCAGTGTCATTATGGTCCAATGGTACAAATGAGAAGAACTGAGACACAGCAAAAATAATTTTTGCCAAATCGTAGCCCTCCATCCCAGGGACCATTCCAGCAATCCCACGGAAGAGGGCCCTTAGTGGATTGGGGGCAGGGAGCAGGGAAATGGGGGTACCAACACAAGACCTGTTCATACAGTTTCTACTTATTAACAATAAAAAATAAATAAATGGAAAAAAAGAATAACTTATACCAAGTCACAGAGCCCCAGAGACCTTACTCTTAAAATCCCTACACTACACTGCTTCTCATATCTGAAAGGCAAATGTTGCCAAAAAGACACGGCCATGACATTCATGTGACGACTACGCAGGGAGGTAGGAGAGGAAGATGGAAGTTGGCATCCTTGCAGGGGACATAGCAGACATGGCTTTCTCTAGCTGAAACTCAAGAACATTGATAATTTTGGGAATGAACAATGACAGGCTTCCACCCCAACCCCCTCCCTTAAAAAATAATACCAATCACTAATCTGGGAGAACTTGAGCTCTCTGCCCAGAGCTGTGGTGTCGAAGCAGGAAGCAAGCCTTGTGCATCAACTCCCAGGAGCATTTTCATCCCACTGGGACCCCACACCCACGTTAACCCACAGTGAAGGTGTGGTAGTTTGAATGGATGTCCCCCATTAGATTCAAGAGTTTATTAAAGCTTGTAATTTGGTTCCAGCCCTATGGTGTTTCTGGGGGAGGATCTAGAATTCCAGCCATAGATATACCCAAAGCAGTCTGAGCTCAAGCCTAGAGTTCCTGTAGTTTGCTGTGGGTGTATTTGCTTGCTTGAGTAACTGGTGATAGGTTTCTCTCTCTGCTTGGACCTGTGAAAGGGGGCCAGACTCTTTCACCATTATGGAACTTCTGCTGGATCTGTAACTTCAATAAATCCTTTCCTCCTATAACTGTGCCTGGCTTGGAGGCTCATCCCAGCAGTGTGTGGCTGATTTATGACAGAAGGGTTACACACAATTTGTTCTCATGATCCCTCAGCATCCTCCGCAAGGAGGACATGATTGCACGGATGATAAATGCTACCTCATGCTCACATACTATGGGGATTGGATCTGAATTGAAGGATAGTGTCTCCAAACAGCACACCCATTGATTCCCCTCTTCTACTCATCACAGTACCTAGCCCAGTGGTTCACAGCTGCCACTGGGCTGAGAATAATCCAAAGCCTTAGCCCCTACTTCCAAGGTCATGCGTGACCCTGGTCTGTCGCAGAACTCCAGCAACACTAGTTCCATTCCGTGTCTCCAATGCGCATCTCCTTCAGCCCTATGCCCTTTCTATTTAATGATCCCTCTGGCTGGATGATGCCTATGGCACGGCTGCGACTTTCTCAGCATTCAGTTCTCCACAAAGGACCACCTCCTTCCACTGAGCTTGGACCTTCAAAGACCACTTCCAATTCTGCAGCGTTCCAGACTATGAGGCTCAAACTCACCCTGGCCAGTAAGCCTCCAACACTTCCACAAATGTTTACTGAAAGCCAAACTGCTGAATACGCTTAAGCCTGCCAGCTCTCCCACCCCCGCTCAAGATACCTGGGAGAAATTAATTCATAAAGAAAACATATATGCAAGCCTTGGCGCCTCCAAACAAAGGCGGTCCCCGGGAGGCTGGACTGGTTAAGTGACATCTACAGGGACCCCCGCGAAAACCCTTTCCTGGTGGTCTGCGTGCTTTTCAAGAAGCCCAAGGGGGAGAAGGGTCGGAGGAGCTGCGGGCGCTGCCTACCTTGAACTCGGCGGAAAGTTGGGGCGTGTATTCGCGCGTCCAAAGCGCGCGCACCAGCGCCGCCAGCTGCTCGGTGACCTCGGCGCGGCCCGGCGCCGCCCGGTAGCGCCCGAGCGCCAGGAACTCGGCCAGCAGGTCGGTGTTGCTGAGACACTGCACCACGGCGTTCATGAAACAGGTGTTGCCGTGGTTCTTCAAGCCCTGCGCGCCGGGCGGCCGCGCCCCGTCGCCGGCGGGGAGTTGGGGCTGGGGTCCCGGAGGGCGCTCCGGCCCGGGGGTCCCGGGGATGGACGGAGCCGATCCCGAGACGCCCGCGAAGCCCCCGTCGCCATCTCCAGCGGGCCCGGGCTGGGGGGGCGGCCGGGGTCGGGGCGGAGAGTCCCCGGGCCGGGAGCGGCTGCCCAGCGCCTGCAGGAAGCGGCCGAGCCAGCGGCGCAGGGAGCGGCGGCGGCGGGGCCGGGGCGCGGGCGGCTCCCCCGCGGCCGCGTCCTCCGGGCCCGGGTCCATGGTTCCCGCCCGAGAGCGCGGATCCCGGGCTGGAGACGGAGCAGCTGCTCCCAGGGCGCCGGGCGCCGGCTACCTGCCCGCCAGGTGTGCGGGGACGGGGCGGGGGCGGAGCCAAGGGCGGGGCCGCCCCGCCCGGCGCGGGAATCCGGCCGCAGGTCACCCGCTGCTCGCGGGCCCTCGGAGCTCCCCACCCTTCCTTCCCCCCGAGAACCGAGCGTCCAGCGCTTCACCTCTGCTCGCCTGCCCCGCCCATCCCTCAAGCTGCGGAGCGGTGGAAAATTCGAAAACGCCTAGGAAATGTCAAAGCCCTGGCGGCTCCTAAGTTTCGTGCCATTGCCGGAGGAGAGCGTCTCCCAAGGACGGGCGCAGGTGGAGTGGAGGGGTGCGGTGCGCTTGGGTGCAGGCTCAGGTGTGTGCGGTCAGGTGGCGCCTCCTCTTTGTAGCCTGTGTGTCCCTTCGAGACCCCAGGGACCCCAGGTCAAGAGAGCCTATTGCCTGCACCCTGCACCCCAGCATCTGAACAGGGGAAGAAACGCCCAGAGGTTTGTGGTTAGTTGGGTGTCGGCTTTTTGTTCGTTTGTTTTTAATGACAGGCTAGATGCCAATCAAATTCCAAAAACGTGGAAACTTGTGAGGCTTGACCGTCCTGGTTTTAGCGGGTGGGGAAGTGGAGACGCAGTTAGCAGAGAAACCGGAACTCGACCCTGTACTGCACTGGCCGAGCCCAGGCCCTTCCCAACCTCAGAATTCACGGCAGGAAGTTTTCCGGCTCTCAGGGGCGCCCCCTACGCCGTAGCCTGCTCACTCCTCCAAGCAAAATCCAAGCTGAATTACGGCCCAATCAGAATTAGTTTGGCCTTGTCCCGCCCTTGATTCCCTGGGTAACTCTAAGGGCCTCGGCTCACTTTATCCCCGTAACTGTCAAGTTTATAATTAATCAGGCAAGGTCTTGCAAAATGAATTTCTCATCAGTTTCTAGTTCAAAAAGAGATTAGCAGCGTGCAGGAGTATTACACCAGTGCCCTGAAATGTTATTTGCTGTTTAATAAATAAATGGTCATCATTTATTAAATACCCTCCTTGATCTTTTAAACAGGATTGCAGCAGTTTACCTGGTGCCAAAAGGTAGCTGAATTTAAGGACAAAGAAAATGCTTAGGGCATAAGATGGCACTGTGACCTGGAGACCTGATGTGTTTCTGGAAAAATACCATCATTTTTCTTTTCTGGATAAAGATACAGGATTGGATGATTAATTCACCAGGTCCCTTCCATTGCCTTCCTGAATGGTAAGTATTGGAGAAAGAATTCGTGGCCAGCTCCTAGAAAACTAAATTTTCACCTTGAAGAATCACTCTAAGTTCCCAAGTAACAGTCAGGGCTTTGTTTGTTGTTTTAGTCCGTTTTGGTGAGCTTCTAGTGTCTGTGGAGGAGAATGGGTTAAAACAGGGTCTCATTGTGTAGCCAATGCTGGCCTGAAACTCTGGATCCTCCCACCTCAACCTCCTGAGTGCTAGAACACAGGTGTGTGGCACACACCTAGCTAACAGATCTTTACAGAATTCTGCTGATAGTCAGCCACATTACTTCACTCAATTCTCACAATGATCTTCTGAACAGGAATTTATTTGCACTTGACAAACAAACAAAACTGAGGGAGAGGGAGAGGGAGAGGGAGAGAGAGAATTACCAACACCATACACACCAGGAAAACAGGCAGAGGAAAAGAGATTTCCTCCTCCTTTACATAGCCTTAGGGTCTTGAAACCCTTTTCCAGACTTGTTGACTTCCTGAGTCTCTGGTGCACTGCCCTCCCAGGAAGACATGTTTGTTTCTAGCTCCCCTGAGCCTCCTTACATCCTGCCCTCTACTGAGAAGGTGGTCTTCCTGTAAATGTCAGAGACCCAACCAAGATTACTAAACAGGTCAAGTTGACAATGAAACTTAACCATCACAGATGGGCATGACCCACCCTAGATAGGGGTGACACCATCACGTGGAAGAGGGGCATAAATGAAATAAGGAAATAGAGAGTACCCTCCTCTCTCTCTACTTCCTGTCTGTGATGTGAACAGGTGTCCACCGCCAGCTGCTCATATGAATGAATCTAAGCCACCCTCTAAAGCTGTGAACCACCATAAAGCATTCCTCACTTGTTTTTCTGGGATTTGATGACAGCTTGTGGGTGGCTTGATTCAGGTGTCCCCCATAAATTTGTGTTCTGAATGCTTGATCCCCAGCTGGTGGAAATTTGGGAATTGGAACCTCTTGGAGCTGTGTTGTTGGGGATGAGCTTATGGGTGTTCTAGCCAGATTCCCCTTACCAGTGTTTAGCACTCTCCTGCTGCTACTGTCCATTTGATGTTGACCAGGAGGTGATGTCCTCTGCATATGCCATCATTTTCCCCTGCAATGATGGAGCTTCCCCTTGAGTCTTTAAGCCAAAATAAACCCTTTCCTTTAACAAGCTGTTTTTGGTCAGGTTCTTTGTGCCAGCAACAAGAAGCCAACTCCAAAGCAGCTTACAAAATTCACTAATACCCTCTATCCAAAATCTGGGTTCAAACCTAACTTCTCATTCAGCTTTACCAATGAACTTGAGGTAACCAAACATAAGGAATGGTTTATACACCTGGAACACTACTTAGCTTTCCGAAACAATGCACCAAGCAACCTGTTGGGAACCTGGGACCCCCCCCCCCAACTACCTGTTCCAAGTTACTCATACAGCCTGTACACCCTGCTCCTCCCCTTAGCAACCATCAGTAATGATCAGCTATCTGAATATGTTCTTACAGAGATCTAGTTGTAGAACCACAGGGGCCATTCACCCTCAACTGGTTTGGGGTGATGAGAACTAAGGCAAATTGTCCTCTTAGTTAACTTTTAGGGGAGGACTTTTTATTTATTATCTTTTGCTATATATAACTGGTTGTATGTATGATTTAAATTAGATGCATCATGGGTAGAAACATGCACAGTAGAGACAAGGTTATAGAACTTAAAACCTGTCAATCAAACTAGAGCACCACCCAAACTATGACCCTTCCTTCTTGTGAACTTCTAAAAAAAAAACCTAGGCTATAACCAGCGCCTTTGAATATTTCTTCAACTCAGTTGGCCCTCCACCCTCCCCCCCTCGACAGTGGACTTCAAACCTTTACCATCACTTTCTTCTTAGTAAAGTTTCCTATTGTTTCATGACTTGTGTGCACTATTCTTCAGCTCTTGGAGTAAGAACATAGAAAAAAAACCAGAGAGGCACTACCAGTAACAAACCTATATGTACAAAGGGAAATGTGGGCTGGGTATATAGCATGGTACAGCACTTGCCTACATGTGTGAGGCACCGACTTCCGGCTCCAGCACCACACACACACACACACACACACACACAGTAAATTCACCTCACCCTATTGTCAGAAGACAATAGCAACACTATCTGTGGACAGAGCATGAAGAATGTCTGTGGGTTATGAAGAGTCCCATAAAAGAGATTTTGATCAGAAGACAACAACTAGGAATTTATTAATAAAAAGAAGTCAAAAAATTTCATTCTGAACAAATTATTTTTAACATACTTCAATTTTAATGTACAATTTAAGAATGCAAAATATATTGTATAAAAGAAAAAAATATTTTTACCAAAGAACAAAAACAGACATCAAGCTAGTGTGGTAGCTATCCAGCGTGGTCTTGGGCAGGATGGTACTGTGGGCTGGGGGTTCCTACTTGCTTCAGGAGGCAAATGGGTACTTCCACCGCAAGATGGCTCCGTCCGCACTCACACTGATGATGTACTGATTTCCAGGACTTATCCGGATGCGTGTGATGTTGCCACTGTGACCCACCCCAACGTGAGTCACTTCACCCTCGTTATAATCCCAGATTTTGACCAGATGCTCATTTCCACCTGAAAAACAGTGACATGGTGTTGCTGTCATAGGGTAGAAAGAACACCACAGCCTGATTTCACGCAAGGGCATCTTTCCCAACACAGTCTCCATGTACAAACTTGAAGAAAAATCAATATTTAATGTTTTTACTTGACCATAAAAATCTATGTATGTTGTAGTACATTTGAAGAGGGCCATGTAGCGAAAAATCAAAATCCTATCCCAGAAATAACCACTAAAAGCAGTTTAGTTCCTCCCAGTCTTTTCTCCATAGGTGCACAGGTATACACATGCATCTGGATACATGGTTGGGGGCATCTCCCTTTAAGTCAGTATATTTATGGAACTTCTTTTGTATTGTTTCTTTGAGGCAGGGTCTCACTCTAGCCCAGGCTAACCTGGAATTTACTCTGTAGCCCCAGGCTGGTCTCCAACTCAGAATAATCTACCACAGCCTCCTGAGTGCTGGGACTAAAGTGTGCACCACTCAGCCCAGCTTATCTGTGAAACTTTAATTCATTTAAAATGTGTGTTTTTTATGTCCTAGAGAACCTAAGAGCCTTGGGAATTATATTGTGGTTTCATTCATTATGTTGTGTGATAAATGATAAAATGTTGATTGATTCATTTGTAGGGCGGGAGAGGGTGACATACCACATCATTCAATAATTTAAAAAATAGGGTTTAGGACTGAAGTATAAAATAACAGAGAAGCTGGAGTGGTGTTCCCCCCCCCCTTTATCTTCGTACTCAGGTGGCTGAAGCAGGAGGATAACAAATTCAAGGCCAACTTGAGCAAGACCCCATCTCAAAACAAACAAGTAAAAAAAGAGTCAGAAGAAGGCAACTAGACAGTCTAAGACATTTAAAGACCTATTTCTATCTTTGGTACCCACTTCATTTTCTAGTAGTATAAATTCCAGCTTTCACTGAAGCCTTTTAAGGGTTCTGGGCAAACCTTTCCTCTTGTTGAAATGTTACTTTTGGACTTCTGTAACCATGCTAGTTGTGTTCAGGGCTGAATCTAACCACGGTGTCTTTAAGACTCTTTGGCTGCCTCTTTCAATGCTTCCTGCCTGAGTTCTATTTTCCCCTCGTAAAAAGCCAAACTTGATTTTCTTTTCTTATCCCAGGACTAACCTGTGACAAAGTGCATTCCTTCCTCTGTGATGTCCATACCATTTATCGACCCGGACAAGGAACCTTCCAATTCTCTGATTACTGTCCCGTCAAATACTTCCCAGTAAGCAATCTGGAATTCAGGAGAAGGGTGTTAGGCAAGATTCAGTTTAGCAGAATCATCCACACACATGCTAACAGAAGATGCTTCCACTTTACGTAGATGGTAGGAAAAATGCACCGCACGGGAGGGTATTGGCTGAAATTATAAACAGGCCACGGCAGGGGGTGGAGAAACCATTTTAATATTTTTAGTATTGGCTTTTAAATTTGTGTGCTATTTAAGGAAGTGTTGATCTGCTGATAAAGCCTGGATTGTGACAGAAAGAGCTTTTGATGAGCCTAAGCAGATGGAGTCGGTAGCTGAATGTGGACTGAAGATGAAGAGAAGTGCCTTCGACGTGCTCTGTGCTCGGAGGAGGAGAGCAGAGCTGCAGGGGGAGGCAGCCTCCTGCCGACCAGGGCTGGGGATGAGGACTAAGCCCTGCCCTGCAAGACAGTTCTGGAGACTGGGCTCTACACAACCACCTGCTCAGCGGCTGGGACCTCGCTCTTCTTCACCCCTCCCCACATACCTGCTTGCATTTCTGACCCAAAGCAACATCCTGTTCCAAAGGGTGGGATTTAAAGCAAACTGATAACCGTGGTCCCCTCTTGGAAGAAGGGAGAGATAGGTGCTGAAAAGGAAAGACTCTTCTCTGATGATGCTGTTACTGTAGTCCCTGGGTATCAGCCATGAAGACTGACTCCAAGATACTCCTTCCCCAGGGGTATCAAAATTCAAGCATGTTCAAGTCCCTTCTCTAGAATGGTGTACTATTTGCATATAACCTGTTCATAGCTGCTTGACTCTGCGGACATGGAGCTCTGGGGTATGGAAGGTCAACTCTGCTTACCTTTCTGTCTGTGCCACTGGTGATGATCTGGAATTCCTCGGGGTGATAACAGACACACTGGAACAGGGTGTTGGCTAGGATCATCTGATTCCTCCTGAGGCGCCTGCAAAGTAGATTCAAATGCTGTAAACTGCTTTCTTCCCTAGAAAATGTATTTAGTACGCAACCTCCGTTGATGTAAGCCTGGCTAGGGCTGGTTTATCTAGTTCAAACTTCTAGGATGTGGATTCAAAACAGGCTTCTGGCTGACTTCGCTTCTCTGCTCCTGTGTCCTTCGAGCACATCTGTCAGCAGTGGTCAGAAGACATGGGCAGACTGGGGCCCTTTTTTTAAAGACAGAGCATGAAAGTTAAGAATCCTTAAATGCCACTGAGAATGAAGTAGAGGCTGACCTCAGAGCCAAACTTCAACCTCCCACACAATGTATTTCATTCTCAAAGCTACCATTTGGAGCCAAATATCACTCCCTATAAACTAAATGGAAAAATGTGGGAAGGATTTTTTTAATGTACCCCACTCTTAGGGATCTGGATTCAGAAGGTTTGGATGAAACCCAAAGATCTGCATTCGAATCCAGCCATCCAGCAGATGGTTATGTGTATGAGTTTGAGAGCTCCTGTCTTAGATACCAGATGGGTTGAGTATCTCTTGGCCAAAATTCTTGTGCCTAAAAGTCTTTTGAGATTTCAGAGGTTGGGAAATTTAAGAATCTTGCATAGACTAAGTAAGCATCTCTAATCTGAAAATCTGAAATGCTCTAAAATCTGAAACTTTTTGAGTATTAACATAATGCTAAAGAAAAAAACGGGTTCAGAATTTAAAGAATCTGGGACTTTTAGTTTAGGGAGGTTGAGCCTGTACCAAAAAAAATATGTCTACATAGCATCTAATATAGATAATGTACTGATGGTCATCTTAGAGGCCAGAATAAAAACTGCAACCTCTTCTCATAATAGAAGCTTTCAAGCACAGAATCTGAGCTGAGAAGTTTTAAAGATTTTTGGCACAAACTAAATATCCCTGCAACACAGCAGAAGGGCATTAAAGCTTTGAGTCAGTCACAAACCATCCACTGAAATAAGTTTCCATACCTCTGCCTGTTACACGTGTTCCCTGTGGGAAGGTCACAGGTGTGTGCCTTGGACCAGGGACATCACTTGGGAGCATGTTAGAAATGCAGAAACAGGTTGCTCAGTGCTTAAAGGCATTTGCTTGCAAAGCATGCTGGCCCCAGTTCAATTCCTAGTGCCCATGTAAAGCCAGACACACAAGCACCACAAAGTGGAGCAAACATCTGGAGTTTGTTACCAGAGGCCCTGATGCACCCACACTCATTCTCTCTCTCCCAAATAAATACAGTTTAAAAAATAAAGAATGAAAAATTTTTTAAATAAGTGCAGAAACATAGATGCCTCTCTCAACCTACTGAATTGAAATCTACATTTAATCTCCAGGTGCCTGAAGATCCAAGTTGGCAACAAACTGAGCTGGACAAGAGCTTGCTTCACCTTTAAATAAGGAAATGTTCTTCCTTTGCCTTCAGTCCTCATTACTTTCCTGTACCTGTGTCCCAGCTATGGGAGGCCAAGGTGGGAAGAACTGTGTGAGTCCACAAGATCAAGACTAGCCTGAGCAATGCAGTGATACCTCATTTGAGAAAAAAAAAAGTCACACTCTTTGGCCAAACCTACCTCCTTTGTCCTGCCTTTTAACTTATTCTAGTCTCTCTTAGACAGTTATACACAGGTCACACATCCCAGGAGGCAGAGGTGTGATGAGTGGAAGGAAGTGCTAGGGCCTGATTCAAAAAAAAAAATACATAACAAAGTACTTATAGCTAAAACCTGAAAAAAAAAATCACTCTTCGGTCTACATAGTTTGATGCTGATGCATTCTATGGGGCTGTGATATGCTCAGTGTAAAAGGTCCCCAGGGATATCACCAACTGAAGGGACAAATTTATGCCCCTCCCATGGCAGGCTTGTGGCTGAGGAGGATGACGCAAGGAGCAACCAACGCTACCTACTTTCACTGCTCCTTTTATTTGGGGACATTTGGGTTGAGGTGGTGTGCATTAAGTTATCTTCACTGCGCATATACAGAAAACCCTCCTGCTGTGTAGAAGGTTCTGATACTCAGTTCTTACTGGAAACGACCTTCCCCACAGTCATTTGGAAACCCTGGACAGCCAGTGTGGCCAAGGAGTTCCAAGGAGCATCTTTTTACTGTTGCCTTATGTAGATCTTCCAGCCTAATTGCCAATTTGACAGGATTTACAATCACCTAGAAGATAAACCTCTGGGCTTGTCTGTGAGGGCATTTCTTTAAACGAGGAGGGACGACCTGCCCTGAGTGTTAATAGTACCATCCCAGGGGCTGGAGTTCCAGACTGAATGCAAAAAGGGAAAAAGAAGGCTGCATGCATCTCTGCTTCCTGACTGATTGCACTGTGACCAGCTGGCTCACACTTTTGCCACCATGTCCCTTCCTCCACCCTGCCATGCCTTTCCCCTGCCATGCCTCCTGGCCTTTCAACCCCAGCATGTCTTCCTTTTGCCATGCCTCACCCCACAACCCTCACCCCACCTCAAACCATGAGCCTAAAATAAGCCCTTCCCTTCTTAAACTGCTTTTTCCAGGATTTTGTCACAGCCATGAGAAGTCACTAAAACAACCCTCCCATCGTGTTCAATAAAATGCTGCCCTAGTTCCTTTTTGCAAGTGTCCTGCCATCCTCCTGAGACATTCCAGGTACGTACACAAGGTCCCAAATGATGCACGTCCCGTCGGTGCTGGCGGTGACACACTCCTCATTGTTCTTCTTCACCCTGATGCAGGACACTGATGACTTGTGCTCCTTCAGGGCCTCCTCCAGCTTCTGCGTCTGGCAGCCTATCTGCCACACCCTCACCTGCAGGCCCCAAAGCGATGTAAGCTTGGGACTTGGAAGGGGATCGAGAGAGACCCTACCTCTGCTGAGCATGACTCGTTTGATTCTATAACTTCATCTCAATTGGGCCAGGTGGAAATGCAGCAGGAAGGACAGGGACACGTACAGGATGTGAGCATCTTCCATGGAGCTAGGAAGGTGCCACCAATGGTCTTGGGCTGGCTTCTACAGTCAGGCTGAGAACGTGATCAGATACCCACTGTGAGAATCAACCCTGCCAGGGCCTCTGCTACAGCGAGTGGAAGAACCTACCCGCTGACTTCGGCTAAGTACTGCTCTCAATTTTTTTTAATATTTTATTTATTCATTTTCAAGCAGAGAGAGAGAGAGAGAGAGAGAGAGAGAGAGCGCACCAGGGTCACCACCTTGTGGGTCTGGCTTATGTGGGTCCTGGGGAATTGAACGCGGGGCCTTAGGCACTGGAGGCAAGTGCCTTAACCGCTGAGCCATCTCTCCAGCCCCTGCTCTCAAATTTCTCATGCCGTCAGGAAGGTTCCTGGGTACCCAGAGCCATGTTTGAACTTTCACATCAGCTGCTCAGTTTTAAGTATTTGAAACTGATGGTTTCCCTCCTCAATACTGATTTCTTGCTCTCTCCACCTCTCTCTTTCTCTCTCCTTTTTTGAGACAAGATTTCACTAAATAGCCCAGACTGTCCTTGAACTTGTGGTAAGCCATCCACCTCTGCTTCCTGAGTGCTAGACATTACAAATACATGGCACCACGCCTGAGGAAATACCCATTTTCTATGGCAACTCTTTTCCAATGCCTGCTTATTCTCCTGAAATTAAATTCATAGGAAATATATCTACTTAAAATAAAAAATGCTCAGTGTGATGTTCTATTGTAGTAAAAATAAATAAATGAAAGGAGAGTTACTTGATACGGTTTGACCTTTCATGGATAAAGCTGTGTTCCAGTCATACCAGACGACATAGCAATGTAATCAGATGCTGCGATGAATATGTCAGGTTTGTGAAAACAATAAAAGCAGAAACTATTCACTGCAACTATTCTGGGCCTATGAAGAAATGGTGGCCCAATGCCAAGATTAAAAGCTAGAATTAAGGGGCTGGAGAGATGGCTCAGCTGTTAAAGACACTTGCTTGCAAAGCCTAATGGCCAGGTTCATCTCACCAGTTCCCACATAAAGCCAGATGCACAAAGAGTGCATGTGTCTGGAGTTTGGTTGCAGTGGCAGGAAGCCCTGGCACATCCATTCTCTCTCTCTCTCTCTCTCTCTCTCTCTCTCTCTCTCTCTCTCTCTCTCTCTCTCTCTCTCTCTCTCTCCTCTCTCATAAATAATAAATAAATAAAAATTTTTAAAAACTAGAGTTAGGATAAGTAACAACAGGCTGAACTCATTTGTACCTGCTAAGAGTGACATAACCTTCGGGAACTAAGAGCATTCGAAGACTCTGTCTACATCACCAAGCAGCAAGGAAGTATGAGGTCATTCCAAAACACTTCTATGGGATCCTCATAGTTCCCTTATTATGACATTGGCCAGGATAATGGTAGTTTCAAGGGTCTTGTGTGACTTACCACTAAGCTACATCTCCAGCCAATTCTATCCTGAAATCCCCACTCAGTGTAAATGTTGGCAAAGGTGGTTCTGAAAATATTTTACAAGTGTGAGTGGGTCTTCAACAAAGAGTCCCAGGATTGGAACCAGGATGTGGGAAGCACTTTGGATGTGCTAGGCACAATCCTTTAATTGTGGGACTGTAAGAAATTTGGGGTTCACTTAGCAGAATGGAGTAGAGTTGTGTGGCTGGGGGATTCTCGGACAGTGGTCACTTACCCCTTGAAATGGGAATACCTGAGTATTTTAGCAATTACTGCATTTATCCCGGTGCACACCTGCTGGGTGCAACTCACAGCTACAGAACCTGGATGACTGAAGATTGTTTCTAGGAGGCAGATGCCAGCAATTGCTGAGTGGGGAAGAGAGGAGGAGGAGTTGAAGAGGGATTGTTAGAAAGATTGCCAAGAAGGCTGAGTGCAAAGCAGGTGTGGAATATGATGGGGTTTTTTTTTTTTTAGAGGCCTAGAATTCATATTGTCTGGTCCAGGCCAAGTTTGGGCATCATCAATACAGTGGCCCCTGGAGTATGAGGGTGTGAGCAAAGATGCCAAGTGTGCCCACAGGAGTGTGGCAGAAGTAAAAAGGCCATGAGAGCAATGGGAAGCAGAGAGCAGAGGATCATGGCCAAGTGTTGGGTGTGACTGGCCAAATGGAGAGGAGCTCAGAAGTTAATTTGTGGATTTGAAAGATTCAGTACAAAATAAAGAGTACAAATGGCTTCGTTCACAGGAGTGTTGTTGTCCTCCCTTTGGACTTCAGGAAACCGGAGCACCAAGAGGTAAGGCATGTGCTTCAGGTCACACAGCTGGAAGTGGTAAGAGGCATTCCCCTGGCTTGTGTGAACACTTAGTGATTCCCTCAAGATCATTTTCCTCCCTGGAAAATTATTCTAATGGTAACAGAGAAAAGAAAGGAAAAGAGAATGTTCTATGTAGACATAAAGAAGGCTTTGGGATTAAAAAAAATAAATAAAAGCTAAAGCATAGGAGAGAGGAGACCCCAAAATAATCATGTGAGTGAAAAGTGCATTAGGCATTTCAAAATGATGAAAGGAAAAGATTGAATGTGACAGCATTAAAATAAAGGCCGGAGCATCTGATGTATTAAAGAATTCATTCTAAAAGTATCATATGCTAAGCATAATGGGGCAGGCCTTTAATCCTAGCACTTGGGAGGCTGAGGTAGGGGGATGGCCCTGAGTTTGAGGCCAACCTGGATTACAAAGGGAGTTTCAGGTCAGCCTGGGCTAGGGTGAGACTCTGCTTTTAAAAAAAAAGTATCTGTTTTACAAGATAAGATACAACTAACACAGCTATGGTCCTTGGAGTAAAAGAACAGATATGTCAAAACTCTGGCAAAATACCAATTTTGAGTCCATACAAGGTATTTTCATGTCTGTATCTTAAAAGTCCTCTATGTGAGCACATGGATTCATATGTCTATTTATAGCATTAGTATGTTAATTCATGATGTACTTTAGGGTTTCATCAAAATCTTAATTTGACCCTGCCTGAATCCTACTACAGGTGTGTATTTAAAAATGAAATGTTCTAAATCAAATAGGCTTTGTTTTTTTGTTTGTTTGTTTTGTTTTTTGTTTCAAGCACCATACCTCCCCTTCACCGCCTCCACTGATGACCCTTCTACAGTCACTGGTGGTAGCGATGGCGGTCACTCCAATCCTGTGAGCACTGTTGATGACATACATCAGTCGGCCTGTCTCAGGGGCGAAGGCTCGGATTTTGCCATCATCCCATGCTGGCAGGAGGAGACAAAAGGCAGATGGCAGGGTCAGTATACTCACCCCACTCTGCAGACTGAGGTGAAGAGAGAGGCCATGCCCAGCAGCTACCAATACCCATGTGCCCTCTGCCCTGGCCTCCCCAAGCTGGTCACACCTGGACAAGGGGAAGGAAGGAGTTTGTCTTGGGTAAAACTGCCACACACAGGTGCATCTCATGGCAGGTGAAGAGGCCAGCTCCCGCCATGGGCTGAAGACCCGCACCCTCACCTAGCAGCTGATGCTCCATTTATCAATTCCGAATAAGCACTGGCCTCCCACCCACCCCACTTGTGCTGTTGCTCATGTTGTTGTTGGTTTGTTTTGTCTGAGGCTGGGTCTGCGTAGCCCAGACAAGCCTCAAACTCTCAATCCGGAGTACCGGGCTTCTTGACATGGCCACCCCCCAGCTTCACCAGACCTTTAAGTCATCCTCAGCATTCTTCCTACCAGTAAAGCTGCCACGATCCACTCAGTAGCCAAGACCCTCAGAGTCAGCCTCAACTCCTCTCTATCCCACCCATGAATCCCAATCTGAAGTTCAATCTGTCAGCAAGTCCCATCAGCTCCACTGTTAAAAATATCCAGAATCTGGTCACCTTTCAGCCCCTCCACTGGCACCACTCTATCCAAGCCACAGCCTCTTCTAGGTAATCAGCTCTGTCCCTGCTCTTCCATGCGAACAGTCATCTATACAGGGGTTGGGATGATCTGTTTAAAACCAAATCTCCTTCCTGATGAAGACCTCTCCAGAGGTCTCCCCACTGTCTTGGAATTAAAATCCACTGTTTGTTCTACATAGTACAGGCGTCTGCCCCTTACCTACCTCTGTACCTCCTCAATCACTCTCCCTCAACTTCCACCCCACCTGAAACACTGAGTTGCAGACACAACGACCCTCTTGTATTCTTTAGAAGCACCAAGTGATCTCAAACCCTCCTTGGCACTTTGTATTCCTCTACCTGGAATGTTTCCCCTTGGTCTTCGCATGGCAGCCTCTTAGGGATTCAAGACAGATGCCATTTCAGCAAAGACTTGAGGAAGTGGAAGACAATGGAGGGACAGGCCATGGAGGTACTGAGGGAAGATGCCGGGCACATCAGACAGACAGAACAAAAGCCCTGTGTGTAGTGTGTGTGAGGAACTGCAAAGAAACACACATGGCAGAAGGGGTCAGTGTGAGAAACAAGGCCACACAGCACCTTGCAGGTGACTGCTGGGACTTTAGCTTTTGGAGGGTAAGGGACTTTTGAGCTCTGTAAATGGCATAACATGACTTAGAATTCTACAACAGATTCCTAGCTCCTGTATGGAGAATAGACTAGGAAAGAAAAGAGAACGCTGGGAAAGAATAGCAGGCAGTTATGGTAGGAATGTGCTGGCGTGACCTGATACTGGCCAGGACCAGGGTGGAGATGATGTCCAGTGACGGGTCTTTGGCTGTCCTTCAGGATGAGAGACACTGGGGCATGCTGGGAGATAAGAGAAACAGAGGGGGCAGAATGATGCTAAGATTTACCCCTGCAGGTCTGTCAGCAGTCTGTAGAATGTAAAGTGCTCAGAGAAGGCATGCCTGTGGCAGGGGTGGACCAATGAGGAGGAAACAGCTGAGAAAAGAGGATGGGTTGGACTTTTGCTGTCACCATTTTAATAGGCACCCCAAAATCTTTCCACTGATATGAACCAATAAGTTTGGTTTTGACTACTGGGGAAAATCGATAAAGATTATACATAGATGATATTAAGAAAGTATTGTTGGAAAGTGCTTGTTTTGCAAGCATGAGGGCCCAGCACCTGTGTGAAGTAGAGTGTGGTGATGCACATCTGTAATCCTAGAGGTCAGGAGGCAGAGACAGGAGATTCCCTGGCCAGCTAGTCTAGCCAAATGAGTGAGCTCCAGGTTCAGTGTGAGACCTTGTCTCAAAAACTAATTCAGGTTTCCCCATACACCTGCACACACTTGAACCTACACACACACACACACACACACACACACACACACACAAAAGGAAATTTGTTTGATAGGAAAATACTTTCAGAGACAAACGTACATGGAAGTATTTAGAGGTAGAATCACATGGTATTATAATGTTTGTTTCTTGAGGCAGGATCCCACATAGCCCACACTAGCTTTAAACTTGCTATGGAGCTGACAATGACCTTGAACCCTTGATCCTTCTGCTGCCACTTTCCAAGGACTATGATTACACGCATTCATCACCACACTCAGCTGATGAAATCCATAACTTATGCTGAACTTCTTTGGCATGCATTGAAATTTTTAAAATTCCCTTTACCAATAATACTCAGGAGGGTAGAAGTGGGGAAATTGAGAATTCAAGGTCATCCTCGGCTACACAAGTTTGAGGCCAGCCTGGGCTACAGGAAGTCCTATCTCAGCAAAAAACACATACATATATGCAAATCCTTTTGAAGTATATCTTAGTTTGAGTCAGGTTTGTACCTTCTATATGACAAAATGGATTCTAACATAGGGTCCTAGACACAGTAAAGTCTCTAATTCATTTCAGAATTGAATTATAAAGCCCCTACTATAGGACTGGTGGGGAAGCTAGAATGAGCCTTGCAAGAGGTGGAGTGGGGAGAGGTTAGGGGAGGCAAGTGGAAAGACAGACCATAGGTGGTGGAAAGGTCTAATGAGAGACAGGGGAAAGGGAAGAGAGGAAGGAGAGAGGTTCATAAAACTAAAAATGGTACAAATAGATACTAAGGAAACCTGCTTCTTCATTAGCTAATTAAAAGATATAACATTCTTGGGGCTAGAGAGATTTCTCAGTGGTTAGGGTGCTTTCCTGCAAAGCCTAATGACCCATGTTTGATTCCCCACTACCCATGTAAAGCTATATGCATAAAGTGGTGCATGCATCTGGAGTTCGTTTGCAGCAGCTGGAGGCCCTGGTGAGCCCATTCTCTCTGTGTGTATCTCTCTCTTTTCTCTATCTCTCTTTGCTTGCAAATAAGTCTAAGTATTTTTTTAAATGAAAAAAAAGAAGATATAACTTTCTTGAAAGTGGGGAGTTTGGATGGAAATAGCCTGCTAGGGTGAAGAAAGCTTTACCTTAAAAGTCATAGGTTGTTGCTTGTAAATCCCAGTGCTGGAGATGGGTCACCCGCAACACACACACACACACACACACACACACACACACACACACACACACACACACACACACCATGAAATCCCCAAAACAATACAGGTCATTGCCATGGCACTTGGACACCCGCAAGAACTATATGACAAGAACCTATTGCTAAAGACAACACAAGCTGCAGTCACAGGACATCCAGAGATCATGCAGAGTCTGGTGGCCCAGGTTTGATTCCCCAGTCCTCATGTAAAGCCAGATGCACAAAGATAGTGCATGCATCTAGAGTTCATTTGCAGGGGCAAAAAGCCCAGGCACACCCATTCTCCTCCCACCATTCTTTTAACCTTTCTCTCTGCTTGTGAACAAACAAATAAAATATTTTACAAAGTCATCATCATCTTTCTGTGTCTCGTAAATAAATAAATAATTTTCAAGGATGGGGGCTAGAGAGGTGGCTCAGTGGTTAAGGTACTTGCCACCACACCCAGCTCCTGTTACCTGAGATGATGCTCTTGCCGTCTCTCATGAAGTCGATGCCATGGCAGGTCATGTTGGGCACGGTGATACGCAGCAGCTCTCGGTTGGACGTCGTGTGCCATACCCTGATGTCTTTCTTGGCACATGTGGCGAATAGCTCAGCAGTCCCACTGCGAAGAAATGACTGAGGGATAAGGCACGCAACCATAAAAGAGGCACAGTGCTAGACGCAAACGGGACACTAGCTGCATTTCATAAGGACATGGGCGTGGTGGCACATGCTGGTACCCCCGGCACTTGGGAGGCAGTGACAGGATGATACTTCATAGGCACAGACAATAGTCTCTCTCTCTCTCTCTCTCTCTCTCTCTCTCTCTCTCTCTCTCTCTCTCTCTCTCTCTCTCTCTCTCTCTCTCTCTCTCTCTCCTTGCTGGAGTCATTAGGCTTTGCAGGCAAGTACCTTAACCACTGAGCAACCCAATACAAAAGTCAATTCAGGGATGGAGAGATGGCTCAGCAGTTGAAGGCACTTACTTGCAAAGTCTGATGGCCTGGGTTCAGTCTAGGCTCAAATCCCCAGCAACCATGTAAAAGCCAGATGCACAAAGTGGCACATGTCTCTAGAGGGCATTTGTAGTGGCAAGAGGCCCTGGCATACCCATTCTATCTATTTCTCTCTTTCTCTCCCTCCCTCTCTGTCTCCCCTTGCAAATAAGTGCATAAAATATTTTAAAACAATTTTCAGGGCTGGAGAGATGGCTCAGCGGTTAAGGCACTTGCCTCTAGTACCTAAGCCCTGAGTTCAATTCTCCAGGACCCACATAAGCCAGACCCACAAAGTGGTGGCCCTGGTGTGCTCTCTCTCTCTCTCTCTCTTTCTCTCTCTGTCTATTTCTATCTCTCTGCTTGAAAAATGAATAAATAAAATATTTCAGAAAAAAAGAAGTGAAACCTTTAAAAAAAAACAATTTTCAAAAGTAATTAGATGACCAAAAAAATCAATTCAAAGTGGATCAGAAACTTAATTTAAAACCTGAAATGCTAAAACCATTAGAACAAAACACAGGGACTACACTCTAATAGGCATGGGCAAGATCTTTTTGAACAGGAAATAGCCCCAAGAATTAACAAATGGAGCTACACGAATTCAACAAGTTTCTGTACAGCAAAGGAAACTCTGAGCAAAGCAGACAGATAGCCCTCAGAAGGAGAGAAAATCTTTGCCAGCTATACCAGTAAAAATCTGCAAAAATTAAACACAAAACCAAGTCAGTCACCAAATGGGCTAATGTTATGAGCAAATAGCTCTCAAAAGAAGAAACAAAAATGGCCAATAAGTATTTTAAAAATTGTAACTACTTCTAGCCATCAGGGAAATGCAAATTAAAACTACTTTGAGATAGAATTTCACCCTAGTCCAAAGAGCTACCATCAAGAAAACTGAAAATAGAAGCTGGCCGGGGTGTGGGGAAAGAGGAAGCCATATTCACTTCTGGTGGGAGTGTAAAACTAGAACAGCCATTCTGGAAATCAGCAGAGAAGTTTCTGAAAACACAGAAATAGAGAGCTTCCATATGGCCTAGGTATGTTGCTCTTGGGCATATACTCAAAAGACTTCATATCCTATTATAGAGATATTTACACAACCATGTTTATTGCTGCTCTATTCACAGTAGCCAGAAAATGAAACCAGCCTACCAACAGGTGAATAGATGATAAAAAAAAATATGGTACATAGTGGAATTTTACTCTGAAATAAAGAAAAATGAAATTATGAAATTTGCAGGGCAAGAGGCCCTGGCTTGCCCATACTCTCTCTCAAATAAAGAAATAAATAAGGCCAGGTGTGGTGGTGCACACCTAGTCCCAGCACTCGGGAGGCAGAGGTAGGAGGGTTGCTGTGGGTTCGAGGCCACCCTGAGACTATATAGTGCATTCCAGGTCAGCCTGGGCTAAAGTGAGACCCTACCTGGAAATACCAAAATTAAAATAAAATTTAAAAATAAAGAAAAGAACAGAAATAAAATACTTTTAAAATCAGAGATTTTCTGACTGAACAGGATGTCAAGAGATGCACATGTCAAAATGAAAGAATCAAAATGACACATCATGAGAGCAAGCATAAGAAATCTGAAATTCAGATCACATAAAAGACACTTCGAATCAAAGGGAATGTATAAAAATGAAGAATACAATAGTGATAAAGATGTCAAGACAGGAGGAGGATAAAACAAATAATAGCACTTAACAGAGCTTCAAAATGACAGAAAACTGCATTCATTGTTTGAGCTCTGAGAACTTCTCTCAGTGACTCACAATACAGGCTGACTATATATGACATTATTAACATTAATATATGACATAATTAACATTAAATCTTCCATGGAGAAAACAAAAAAGACCTCCAAAGCACATATGGAATTAACCAATTTGTATGATGTAAAAAAGTAGAATAATCTAATCTTCAGGTAGGAGAGTGAGGGTAAAGATTAGAAGTGTTTGGGAGCTGGGCGTGGTGGTGCACACCTTTAATCCCAGCACTTTCGAGGCAGATGTAGGAGGATCGCCTTGAGTTCAAGGCCAGATTGAGACTACATAGTGAATTCCAGGTCAGCCTGGGCTAGAGCGAGACCCTACCTCAAAAACCAAAACAAAGAGAGGGGGGAAGTGTTTGAAGACAATAAAAATGTTTCATCATTGGATCAGCATGGAAGTCATAGAGGTGTGATGATGCATTGAGTTACACACACTTCGTTATCTGTGCACTTTCTGTATAGGCTGTATACAAATGTCACTAAAATTCTTGTTATACCTTGACAAACTGGCATTCAGTTCTAATGGTAAAATGCTTTCTGATAAGGACCAAATTTTCTTTACAAAGACCTTCAGAATTTTTACAAAGAAGAACCCAAGGTGACTGGTGCATGAAAACAAGAGCTAAATTTAAAACAGCTGAGCTAGCAACTAGAAGAAGAATGCATCCCCCACACAAGGTGCTCATTTGTTCCGGTTTCTTCTTAGCCTATGGTCACAACTCAGCAGCAGCCACAAGGCTTCTTAAAGCACTTTATAAAGTTACCCTCACTTAAGAAAATTATTTATTTGCACTTGTGTGTGTACCAGTGTCTCTTGCCACTTCAAATAGAACAGTGGACACTAATTCCACTTTGTGTCCAGCTTTGGGTGGCTGGGGCATGGGGGGGCATGGGAATTGAACCCAGGCCAGCAGACTTTGCAAGCAAGCACCTTTAACTTCGGAGCTATCTCCCTAGCCCCTATCCTCACTGTCAAAAGGTCAACAGAATAAAGAGATAGATGTGGTAACCCCAACCAACACCCAGGAGGCTGGGTCAGGAGAATCATAAGTTTGAGGCAGTCTGAGCTACACAGGAAGACCCTGGCTAAAAAATGAGAAAAAAAAGAAAAGAAAAGAAAAGAAAAGAAAAGAAAAGAAAAGAAAAGAAAAGAAAAGAAAAGAAAAGAAAAGAAAAGAAAAGAAAAGAAAGAAAAGAGAGAAAACATCAGTAGTGCTGAAGTTGTAAAAGATTAGCCTAATCCAGCTTTGCTCAGTGACACTGATCATTTTAGTAGAGAAATTTGCAAAATTTTTGGGTTTTCAATAAATTCATTTATCGCATCATAACAAAAAGTTACATTGGGTAAATGCTATAAAGTAATGAAGATATGGTAATATTAATTCAAACAAACTAAAATTGATGTCAAAGAGAAATATGTCATTTTGCAAAAAGGTACAGAATGCAGGGAAGATAAGGTGATTCTGAATATTTATATGATTTGCACCTTTGTATGTTTTCCCTGTGAACTAAGGGAAAGGCTGATTGAAAGGCAAGAATTTGGCAAATCCACATCACCTTTCTCATAAATTATAAGCTGATCTTACATATAAATTTATGTTAACAAATTTAAAAATCTAGGTAGATTTTAGGGAAATATAACATTTTGAAGTAGGCTCAAAAAGTATTATTATTCATAACAGTTAAACTAACATTAATAGCTAAAATGTAGAAATTAAAAGCCAAAATGTAGAAATAACCCAAATATTCATGAACTGATAGATCAACAGAATACAAAATATACATATGATTGAATTTATTCAGAAATAAAAGCAGATGAAGTACAGACTGCAGCTACAGGACATAAAGTGATCATGCTGAAACTGAGAGGGAATCCAGTTCCTTCCCAGATAGCCCTCATAATGCTGGAAAATTCTATGAGCAAGGCTAGAGAGATGGTTGCCAACAGATTGAATAAGCAGGAGATCCTGTCAGAAACAAAATCAACCAGCAGAGGAAGAAGTACATTCTTGTGCAATGGTGGCACACAGCTGATGTAGGTAACCAACTGCTCACCAATTGGACATGAGACCTGCTCAGTGTGGGGGAACTCATATCTGGCTCTGGGAACCAAACCAGATTCCCTAGGACAGGAAACCAATAGGTCCCAGAGAACCTCCACTGTTCTTCAAGAAGAATGGATATATACACCAATATATCTCTCTAATGACTAGGTTTATCTTTTTATTAAAACTGTTCTCACTTTTGGTTGGAGAATCTGTTCTATTTTACAGAGGAAGGAAAACACTGGGGAGAACCAGAATATATCAAAACATCAAGAAGAGAGAGCCAACTGTCTGCCAGGAGATGGATCACCTCCACCTCATTTAACCAGGCCCAGAAGTCATTACAGGGGAAGTGGTGACCCAAATACTGCTCTCATGGCTAGCCTGAAAATCAGTCCCAGGGAAATGGTGACAGACACACAAACCTCATAAAACCCCAAACTTCATAAAAACAGAGATCCAGAGTCTACAGAGAAATCAACACTAAATCAGATCTCTATCTTGCCCTCCAAGGCTCAGGGAACATTTTGGAAGAGGGGGTGGAAAGATTGTAAGAGTCTCAGGGTGGGTGAGAATAGCCTGAGACATCATGTTTCCCCCATCCTTGCTGTGGGACCCGGTTCTGAACACATGTCTTCCATCCATAGAACAATGACAGTGGGTCTTTGAACTTCAAGCTAACCACTGAGGAAGTTCAGAGAAAGAAAAAAAACTGACCAACTTCAAGGAACAGATCTCTCCAAAGACCGAAAAATGTATGTCAAAATCAAAGAGGCACATGACAACTTAAGCTGTTTGTATCATATCAAACCTACTGATAGATTCCTCTTTACTTGTCTGGGGTGAGATTCACCAAGAAAAGCTGCCATGGGGTCCAGAAGACCCAACAGCTACCAACAAATGTCTGGAAAGAAGTTTGAAAAAAAACCAAAGAGTTGCTCAGTGGTTCATGTCTATAACTCCAGCATTCAGAAGGTAGAGGCAGGAGGATCAGGAGTTCAAGGGTTGAGGCCAGCTTGGGCTACATAAGGGCCTGTCTCAAAAAGAAACCAACAAAACAACATTCGAAAAAAGGTATTATATGCTTTCTTCAGGTGGGATTGGGCAAGCATAGAGAATTGGGCAAGCATAGAGAATAGAGATTGCTCAGTGGTTAAAGTGCTTTCCTTCAGAGCCGAAGGACCAGGGTTCAATTCCCCAGTACCCACATAAGCCAGATGCACAAAGTGGTGCATACATCTGGAGTTCATTGTCTCTCTGTGTCTGTCTGTATCTCTCTGCTTGTAAATAAATAAATAAAATGTATTTTTAATCCAACATTTTAGAGAGAGGTCCAATGTGAAGGTGGAGAAACCTATGTGGCTACACAGGGAAGGCAACAGAAAGTCCCTTAAAACACTTTGGTACCTAGAAAAAAAAGTGATCATCCTATTAATGGATTTTGACAGTGTGTGGATAAAATTAAATTAATTCCCTTACACAATGCATCCACTCTCCAACTCTAAAATTCCTTCTCTACTTACAATGGAAAGACAATGTCCTCAACAGCTTCAAAATGACAGGTCGCAATAAGGGTCTCTTTGAAATCTGTGAAGTTGACACGATAGATGTGTGATTCTTCTGTTCCTACAAAAAACTGGTGTCCTTCTCCTCGAAGTGTGATAGAAGTGATGCCACCTTGTAACTGGATTTTCCTTAGGGAGAGGCACAAAGGTAAAGCAGTGTCACTCAGCTGTCAAGCATGAAGCACCCATTACAGAAGGCGCAAACCAGGCATGTGATTGGGGACAGGTTCTCAAGGCAGTGACACAGCTAGGAAGGCATGAGTTATTCACAAGATGTCTAAACATGACCAGCAAGGAAGTGGTCAGTGGAGATGGGAAATCCCGCAAGATCCATGGATGAGATTTGGTCTGAACTGGGTTGTACAAAGCAGGCGGGATTTGGATAGCAGGAATATTCCAGGCAGGCTTAAGAATACAAATATCCAGGGCAATCATTTATAAATTCCATTTCTGAAAGATAACCCTAAAATTGGAGGAGATCCTTTATGTCAAATGATACTTTTATTACCTTATCTAAAGAGTTAAAAGTTGGAAATATTCTCCAGGTATGGTGGTGTATGCCTTTAAATCTCAGCCCTTGGAAGGCAGAGGTAGGAGGATTGCTGTGAGCTCTTGACCAACCTGACACACTACAGAGTGAATTCCAGGTCAGCCTGGGCTAAAGCGAGTCTCTAACTTGAAAAACCAAAAAAAAAAAGTTGGAAATTTTCATGTCATGTACCAAATGTATTTTGATCATAATTGCCTTGCCTCTCTCTCTCTGTATCTTTTCCCTACCCCCACTTCTTCCTCTGCCCCTCCTTCCCACTAGTTCCTCAATAATTAATTTCAATTATGAATTTTACTATATGATCCTATTAAGTGATGGTCACAGTCCCATCAGGTTATACTCTTATATCTTCTCTCCCCCACTCCCAATCCACCAAGGACCCTCCGCAGTGGGGTTACTGGTATTCCCCATGGGTCATAAAAGCATCAGTCAGTCTCTGTGTGTTTGGTGGGGGGGACAATGTCACAGGATACTCCTCCCCACCCATAAAATTGCCAATAAAAAATATAATAGAGGGACTAGCCGGAAAGAAGGGACTCAGTGGAGGGGGCACATGAGAGAAGGAGAAGGGAGGGTGGTAGGAGGGGACTATGATCATGGTAGTATATATATATACATATATATGGATGGATATTGTCAATAAAATTTTCTTTAGGTTGGAAGTAATCTCAATATCCAATTGTAATGGATTGGTTAAATGATATATGGGACATCAACTTCATAGAATATGTATGTAGCCATTAAAATAATGTTTAAAAGATTAAGTAGTTTATATATGTTTTTATCATAATAAAAAGTCTCCATTAATATGAAAATGAACAAGATGCTTATATGAAGTGAAAAATCAGTGTATAATATTTCCTATGTAAAATCAGCACAATTATGTCTAAAATTGTATAAGTAACAAAGACAAGAAGAAATAATAAAACGTTGGGGCTGGGCACACGGCTCAGAGTGCTTGCTTAGCATTTGCAAGGCCCTAGGTTCAATCCCAGTCCTGGAGAAAAAAAATGTTAACGGTTATTATCTTGGCCAGGACCTTCAGAGATTATTTCCCCCTCTTCTAATTTCATGTTTCTTCCTTTTCTTCTACACTGTTTTAAAAATAAGAATTTTTAAAAAGCTTATGTAAATTAATGGGATTCTAGGATCCCAATATTGTTCTATACCTAATTTAGTATAGACAATAAAAATTTATTGGGGCTTCTTTCTCTTTCTCTCTCTTTTTTCTTCTTTGCATTTTTCAAGGCAGGGTCTCACTCTAGCCAAGGGTGTCCTAGAAGTCACTCTGTAGACCCAGGCTGCCCTTGAACTTACAGTGATCCTCTTACCTCAGCCCTCTGAGTGCTAGGACTAAAGGTGTGCACCACCAAGCCCAGCTTTCAATGGGGATTCTTGTGCAAAGAGCCAGCATGAGAAATACAATGTTCTAGAAAGTTCCATGTTAGTGAGGTTCTGACTCTAGTGCAGAAAAGAAAAATGTAAGTCATATCTCAGCTTCTTCACCAACTAGATGTCAGTTTCTTTGATCATGGAATAATTCCTCCTCTCCAGGGCTGTGGAGAGCACCAGAGGTGGTGGAGGTGATGGGTGCTAGCCCTCAGAGGGCAGACAAGGAATGCTGGCTGTGGGCATCTGTCACCCCAGAAGGCAAGTCGAGGGGTGGAGGGCAGGGCCCCAGATCTCGGAACTTCAGCAGTCTCCCTGGGTCTTACAACTTTGCTTTCTAGGGTTTGTGACTTCCCATGTGAGCGGTTCTATCAACTGTTAACACCTGCAAAGGTAGACTGCTTCTAAAATGAGCCTGCGATCACACAGGTAACAGCACGCACTGTAAGATGCTTGCTTAGAGTCTAACCATCTTCATTCAGTGGATAACTCTGCATATTAAAATTGAGGGCTGGACTAGAAACTCACACCTATGATCTCAGCACTCCAGAAGGCCAAGGCAGAGGATCGTAAGTGTGAAGCCAACCTAAGCTACACGCCAGGCAAATTGTAAACTATTTGATATCTGTAAGACAATTTTATATTTCTATTACAAATCTAATTTTATATTTTCTAAGGACATTTTATGTGACATAATGGCTAGATCTGTATTATATTTGATCAGATAAAACATATCCTACCTGTTTATATTTTGCAGAAAATGCATCTTGACTTTTCCACAATGCATAAACAAGTCTGTAGGTTCTGGGAGGGCATGCAAGACCATATGTGATTTTTCTTTATTATTACTATTATGTTTTGGTTTTTCATGGTAGGGTCTTGCTCTAGCCCAGGCTGACCTAGAATTCACTATGTAGTCTCAGGGTGGCCTCAAACTCACAGTGACCCTCCTACCTCAACCTCCCAAGTGGTGGGATTAAAAGCAAGAGCTACCACACCTGGCCCAGCTTTTATTTTTTAATATTATTTAGCACCCTGGTTTGCATGGAGATGGTACTGGGTAAGAATTCATCAATGACAATATAACAGGTTTTATTTATATTTATTTTAATTAGAGGAGCCAATCTCTGGTTTCTCTTCAGATCATACAAATCTTTCACCTTTTATTTACTGAGTCCTGAAAAGTCCATCACACAGTATACAGTACATACAGGTAGCTGGTGAATGCTGGCTATTTGATTTAAACTTTGTATTCAGATGCATTAATGATAGGCATAGTACCCTGAACATAACAGATGCCTCCTGTATACTAAACTTCATTGAATAAGCCCATTTTGAAAGTTTAAATTTTGAGGGGTGGGGAATACATTTATAACATCATATTTCCCTTGCTATGTCTCAATGTGTCAGTTAGACAAAAACATATGTACTAATTAAAAGGTAGTATTGTTCTGCATCATAGTGAAGTACTTTGGTTTGATATAAGCTTTTTCATTGGGAAAGAAAGCACTATTTCCTATTGATATTTTAATAGAAAGATGATATTCTTTAACCAAATATAACTCTGCAATATCACTTAGTAGCTGACTTTAGGTTAACCCCGCTCTTTGGGTATTTACCTATCCCAACTCTGTTGAACCCAGAACTTACTTGATAGGTTTGTAGCTGGGGCTTTTACAGAAGACCAGCAATCCAGCTCCAGAGCCTACCAACAAACCCCCCATCTTCAGGCACTTGAGAGCTGACACTCCCTAGAGAGAGAAAAACAGTACAGTGAAAATGCCAAAGGGTCTCACCATGAAGAATCAATGCAGTCACTGACACAGGGAGACATGGAAAGGCCACATGAATGTCACACACATTGCTTGGTGAAGTTCATAAAGGTATTACCCATGATGTACCTTAAGGTTAGATAAGAGCACTGATTGCCAAGGGCAAGTTCATGTCATAGGAAGTAGTCCTCCTGGTCCTTCAAGAAGCAGACATATAGGCTGGAGAGATTACTCAGTGGTTAAGGCACTTGCAGAAAAGCCTAACGACCCAGGTTTGTCCCCAGTGCCCATGTAAAGACGATGTACAAAGTGGCATGTGCATCTTAAATTTATTTGCAGTGGCTAGAGGCTCTGGCACACTCATTCTCTCTCTCTCTCTTTTTCTCTCTGTGTGTCTTTGTCTGTCTCTGCTAATGAATATTTTAAAATTTATTTATTTATTTGAGAGAGAGAGACATAGACAGCTAGTATGGGCATGCCAGGGCCTCCTGACCACTGCAAATGAACTCCAGATGCATGTGATGCTTTATGTATCTAGCTTTACGAGGATACTGGAGAAATGAACCCAGGCTGCCAGGCTTGGCAAGCAAGTGCCTTTGACCACTGACCCATTTCTCCAGCCCTAAGGTTATTATTATTGTTTGTTTTCTAGAGGTAGGGTCTCACTTTAGCCCAGCCTGACCATGAACTCACTGTGTAGTGCCAGGCTGTCTTCGAACTCACGGCGAAACTCCTACCTCTGCTTCCCCAGTGCTGGGATTAAAGACATGTGCCACCATGCCTGGCAAAACTGTTTCTTGCAGATAATAATAAGAATAAAAAGTGAGCCTGGCCCTTTACTGTTCCTTTGCTGTCAAACACTCTTGTTTGTCTGTTTTCCCTCATGGGACAATGTAGCATACTGTCCCCAACAGATGCCAGCACCAAGCTCTTGGACTTCCTCACCTCCAAAACCAAGAACAAAATAAACTACTATTGTTTATAAATTACCTAGTCTCCAGTATTCTGTTATAGCAACATAAAACAGGCTGAGACAATGACCAACATTTGATCTAAACATTTTCAATAATAATATAGTTAATGACTTGATAGGCTTGTGTCTTAATGAGGTTTGAGGCCTGGGGGTGTAGCTCAATGATGGAATGCTTGCCTAGCATACAGCAGACCCTGGGTTTTATCCCTAGTGCCATAAGAAAAAAAAAGTCCACAAAGTTTGAATATTTAAAAACAAATGTATCCTTTCAACTTACTTTAAACTGAATTTTGCCTGTTCTCACTTAAAAAGCATTCCATAATGTCTGAGAAGAAACCAAGGCTCAAGATGCCACTCTGTGGCTTGGCTGTTCATTTTCTTCATAGTGTCTTTTGCAGAACTCAATTTCATTTTGATGAGGCCCAGCTTATGAATTCTTTCATGGATTATATGTTGGGTGATATGTTTAAAACATCACCACTAGGGCTGGGAGATAGGTTGGTCAGTAAAGTACCACCTACTTCACAGACATGAGGATCTGAGCCTAATCCTTAGTACCCACCTAAAATGTGTGGCGTGGTGGTGCACACCTATAATTCCAGCACTGGAGCTGCAGAAACAAGGAGATGCCTGGGGCTTGCTAGCCAGCCAGTCTAGTCTAATGTGTGAGCTCCAGGCTAATGAGACTCTGTCTCAAAGGAGGTGGATGGTTTTCCTGAGGATGACTCCTGAGGTTGTCCTGTGGCCTCCTTGTGCATGTGAACACATGCACATACACCTGCACACACGAGTGCACCTGCAAAGACAAGCATGTACATACATACAAAACATCACCAAGCCAAGTGTGATGTTACACACCTTTAATCCCAGAGGCAGAGGTAGGAGGATTGCTGTGAATTCAAGGCCAGCCTGGGATTACAGAGTTCTAGGTCTGTACTAGAGTGAAACCCTACCTAGGAAAAAAAAATCACCACTAAACTTCAGGATATATATATATATCTTCTCCCATATTATCTTCCAGGGGGCATTTAATGTTTAGATCTGTGATTCATTTGTAGTTCATTTTTATGAAGGGTTTAAGATCTGTGTCTAGATTCTTTTTTTTATTCTTTTTTTGTTTTTGTTTTTGTTGTTGTTGTTTTTCGAGGTAGGGTCTCACTCTAGTCCAGGCAGATCTGGAATTCACTATGTAGTCTCAGGGTGGCCTTGAACTCAGGGCAATCCTCCTACCTCAGCCTCCCGAGTGCTGGGACTAAAGGCGTGCACCACCACGCCTGGCTCTGTGTATAGATTCTTTTGTGGGTTTTGTTTGTTTGTTTGTTTTTGGCTGTGTGCATGTGTGTTTGCATATGTGTGTTTTGGACATGTGGATGGCTACTCATTGTACCAGCATCATTTGCTGAAAAATGGTCTTTGCCCCATTTCCATTGCAATACCTTTGGTCCTCTGGCATAGCATACCCGAGAATATTCATGCAGGCCTGCTGTGGAGTTATTTTGTTCCAATGATCAACTGTCTATCCTCTCAACCAAACCACACTGTCTTGATTACTGAGATTAACGGTTTGAGGGGCTGATGACAGCCAGCATCTCTTCTTGAGGGACTTCCAGAATGGTGGGTAGCCAAAAACAAAACAAAACAAACCACCCAAACAGATCAGATCAGTAGTTTTCAAGCAGTGTGTTGGTTGGGTGCCCTTTGGAGGTCTGTCACAAGGGGAACTGGCAGGGCCCTAAGCTTCCTCCTCCTTCCATTGAACCTGCCTCACTTTCACCTTCTTCCTCTAAAAATCCACAGCCCCCAAAGCATTTGAAAAACATTCATCTAAGACACTCTGACTTCCTGTAGAATTCTTTCTGGATTTTTCTCTACCTAAATCATGGATTCCTCCCATTTTAATAGATGTTCTTAAAAGCATATTAAATATTAAATGATTATGTGATTAAGGAAATTGACATTTTCCCAAGGACTGTGCAATATTTCAAAGTTTCTTGAGACTGTCTGCTGGATGGAAAAGTGTCTATACTTAGTGAGAGCCATCTGCTCTGCTATCAGAAATGAGACAGGCAGGTGCAGCACAAACTCAAAGTTTAGTAGAAACAGCCCTTAGAACTTTCTGGGTGCTGAAAATGGTGGCAACTTATATAAAAATCACCATTTGGGCTTAAATATCAATGTTGCTTACTGGACTTTTAATCAGAATAGTTATGAATTCTACAACTATGATCTATCAACTATTTCTTAGACTCATGAGTGACTTACAACATCAGCTGAGGCTAAAATCCAAGACCTACTTAGTAGAGGTAAAAAAAATATGTGTACACACACACATTCTTTTGTTTTGCTTTGTTTTTGTTTTTGAGCAGAGTCTCACTCTAGCCCAGGCTGCCCTTGAACTCATGGCAATCCTCCTACCTCAGCCTCCTGTGTGTTGGGAGTAAAGACATGCACTACCATACCTGACTTTTATCCACATTCGTGTTTAAAAGATATTTTCATTTATTTATTTGTGAGGAGAGAATATAGGTGCACCATGGCCTCTTGCCACTGTAAACAAACTTTGAATGCATGCACCATTTTGTGCATCTGGTTTTATGTGGGTACTGGGGAATTGAACTCGGGCCAACAGGCTTTGCAAGCAAGTACCTTTAACCACAAATTCATTTAGATCAAAAAGCTCGACTGGACTGAAAGCAATGTGCTTCCAGTCTTAAAGCAGCAGGTCTTGTGCTTTAAGGTTATAGAAGGGCAGATGCCACTGACTCCTTGAGGAGATACCTGGAACTCCTTTGTCCTGAAAATGGCCAGAGTTGAAGACTCAGAGAACTAGCCAGTGTTTGGGCCTTGGGTACATCACTGATCTACCATTTTCCCCTGTGGGTTCTTCTGTAGTGGAAGTCTGTGCTGCAAGTGGAAGAAGGAAATGCAGTGCAGATCAGGTCAGACCTGGAAGATCTCTACTCACCAGGCTGTACTTGTCCTTCATGGGCCCCGTGTCTGCCAGCAGCTTGGTCCTAGGGTTCATTTTCAGAATATCTCCAGTTGTGGTGCCAAGGTAGAAAAAGCTGTCATCGTCAGCCATCTAAAAGGATAGAAACAGACACCCAAAGACCTAGGTTTCTTCAGTGGTCCATGAGGCCCTAATTGGAGAGGAGATGAAACCCTGTGGAGACTTCCAAAAATTCTCATGCAATACCTCTTTCCTCAGACTCCAAGATCGGTATGCACAGCTCCAATAGGAGCAGAATTAGAGCCACACAGACTTGGAGGACCTGTTAGACAGGAAATGGACTGTGCTTGTCCATTTGGATCTGATGTCACCAGTGTGGTGGTTTGATTCAGGTGTCCTACATAAACTTGTTCATTCTAATGCTTGATCCTCAGCTAGTGTCAATTTTGGAATGAGATCCTCCTCAAGATGTGTTGTTAGGGGTGGGCTTATGAGTGTTATAGCCAGCTTCCCCTTGCCAGAGTTTGGCACACTCTCCTACTTCTGTTGTCCACCTGATGTCGACCAGCCTCTGCTCATGCCATGGTTTCCCCTGCTATCACAGAGCTTCCCCTCAAGTCTGTAAACTGAAATAAACCTGTCCTCCCACAAACTGCTTTTGGTGGGATGCTTTGTGCCAACAATGTGAAGGTATTTGCAACAAATCGCCAGGGTCAGCTGCTGAGACACCACCTAGGGTAAAAGTGTGCTTCTCCCAAGAGGATATACATTTGCTTTATCTCAAAGTTTCCAAAACCTATATCCACAAAGGCTATGCATTAACCAAGAGGAATAAGTCAGTGGAGAATGGGGTTTCATGTATGAATTATGAATCCACATTCAAAGCATATTAAGTTCTTTTGTGGAAGAGTCATTTTTTACTATCAGAGACTCTATTTCTAGTGGAAGAAATAACACTGGTGATAGAGTGAGGTCCTGTGGGCCTTACATGCCACACTGCATTCTTCCAGCCTTGACTATCTGATGACAGCTCTGTCCCCAGTCCCAAATGGGACTTCCCAAGGCTACAGCAGATGCTTTCTGAAGGGAGCCCCAGAAGTGACACTCCCTCTCACCTGTGCCTCCTTACCAATGTTCCACGTGTCCACACTTCCTATCCCAGCGCATGCACCCGTTGGTCAGAACTCTTAGCAGCCACTTGTGCTAATAGTTATTTAAAGTAATAGTTGAAGTAACACTTACTGAAATACTCATGACTATTCTTTTCGTCTGTCCTGTCTGGCACTCGGTTGGCCAGATTTTTCTATTTGGAAGATCCAGTTCCCATACTCGGATTGTCCCACTATAGAGAAAGATCACAACCAAATTGATATCCATGTAATGCTGCTTCACAGCTTCTGTATCCTCTTGAAGAAGAAGTGGAAAGAAAGAAAACTACTAAATGTTTTTGAGGTTTTGTTTTAATGGACCAGTGCTCTACTTGAGAACTTTCAACTCAAGCTCTTTGACAACCCTCCGAGGCAGGTCTGATGAACCCCAAGGTTGATGATCTCCTAGTGAGATGCTGCAGAGCTGGTGCACAGCAGAGCAGGATTCACACCCAGCTCTCGAACTGGGAAGTGTCTATTCTGCCCGTTGTGATAAAAGCAAGCATTGACAGAAGCAAACACACGCAGGACAAGCCAAGGCGCTTTGTCTTCATTCTTCCCCTCTTGCTTACTACTGACAAATAATAATTGTATACATTTACAGGATACAATAGATTTTGATGCCTGCATACATTGTGGAATGGCTACATCAAACTACTAAACACAGTACTCCATATACTTATCTCTTTTTGTTGGTGAGAACCCTTGAAATGTACTCTCAGCAATTTTCAATGTATTCATGTATATTGTGTATATAATATTTATACTGTTATCAACAATGATCATCATGATGTAACTGAGTGTCCATGAATAGGTGACTGGATAAGGAAAATATTCACATGCGCAAAGGATAACTATTCAGCCTTAAGAAAGAGGAAATCCTGGCAAACCTGGAGGACAGTGAAATAAACTTGAGATCTCGCTCCCGTGGGATGTAAATGTGCGAATGTTCCAGAGGCTTCGAGAGGGGAAGGAAGATGCTTGTTTGGGTCAGAATGTGTCAGGAGGAATAAGTCAAGTTATTCGATTATGTAGAAAAATTTTAAAGGAAGATACTATTTTTTCTTCCCTTTTTCTTCCCCTTCCTTTCTTCTCTCTCTCCTCCCTTTCTTTCTCTTATTGTCTCCTTTTCTTCTTCTCCGTCTCTTTCTCTCTCTCTTTTTCTGTCTCTTATATTTTCTTTCTTTTTGAGAGTCTCATGAAGACCAAGCTTCAAGCTCACTGAGTAACTGGGTCTGGCTTTGACCTCCTGATCCACCCATCGTGGCAGTCATGTGACACACTCAGCTTTAGTGGGAGATATTTGAGAGTGAAGTCTTCAAGGGAGAAGACACGAGACTAAGCAGCTAAAAGTTTTACATCAGTACCAAGCACGGCATTTGACATATGGTTGGGATTTCATCATTGTATGTTAACTTCATCTGAATGAATAATTATATAAAAATATCAAGAGAGTTCAGCCTGCTGTTTCTTAAGACAGAAAAGTGTGGATTAGAATATCTCGTTTAGTTTTTATTTTTAACCCCCTGAATTATAAACATAGAACATGCTCAATAAACATTTTAAGGGTATTTTTCAAATTAAAAGAAAGAACTTTTCCATGGCCTTAATAGTATACATAATACAGATGCTGAAATACTAGGACCTGCAGGGCTTCTCGTGGGGATCATGCAGGAATACATGCAATTGGGATTGTGGTAGAGAAACTAGGGCATTCAGGTGCCATAACAGAAACCTTAGTTGAGAATGTTAACTGTCCCAATATTAGTGTCACATGAAATTGAAGCAGACTTGGAATGTAGATGTTACAAAAATTGTTTTGGATATAAAATTTTCATCCATGGACATTTCAGCTGATTTTAGCATAAGCAGCTGCTAAGGGAAAAAAGAACCTGATGAAACAACGACTTGGTGGGGCTTCAGCCTGGGCACACAGAGCAGAGGAAGGTCCTAACATGATTGGCCTGACAGGCTGGCTTTCATGGCTACCAAGGACTTTCACGGCCTCTTCATGGATCCTTCCTCAAACCCAGCCATGGGATAAATGAATGCCAGATGACATAAGGTAAGGATAGAAAACAGGAAGCTGCAAGGCAGAATAAATTCTTTACTCTGGCTAGAAAAGGAATGAATGCTGTGGCTGGAAGAGGGAAAGACTGTTCCATTCAATATATCAATATATTCATTCAATAGATCCTTCCATTCAATATATGCTTCTGCCTTACCTTTTCAGATTTCTCACTTTTAAACTGGTGTGCATGTTAGAAAAAAAAAAGGAATGTCTTTATGCATGCTTGACCTTCCCTTCAAACTCCAACTGGGACTCTGATTGTCAATCTGTAAGGAAATTTATTCTGTGGGACAGATGCAGGCCTCTGTTCAGACATTTGGCTTACTGACTATAGCTCAATGAAGCTGACCCTGCTAGAAATTATGTCTTATGGCTAATAGCTTAAACATTTGAAACTTCCTGGCATAGTTCAGTTACAAAATATTATCTCATGAGACCTAGTGCAAGAGCAGGTGGTGAGACATATCAACCAGTAAGTGGATCTGTGCAAATGTGGGAATTACTTGGTGAGAACAGATTGAAAATTGTGTCCTTTCAGTAACAAAAAAAGGAAGGAAAGAAGGAAGGAAGAAAGGAAGAAAGGAAGGGAGGAAGAAAGGGAGGGAGGGAGGGAGGAGGGAGGAAGGAAGGGAGTTGAGTAGGTCGGCAGAACTTTACCAGTAGAAAATTCAGCATTTTCAAAGAATCATACTTAAAGTACTTTCAGCTGAAAGGACTTTCAGGATTATAGATATTATGATGTAAAGTATTGGTCCATGTTTCCTAGGTAGGTTTGGCCACATATTCTGCATGGGACGTGGTGATGCAGAGACTTACTTTCCAGCAGTGACAAACATCTCATCCTGGTGCCTGGAGAAGACCACAGTGGTGGCATTGCCCACACTGAGTCCAGCTGCAGGGCTTCCGCATATGGCATCCCTCTTGGCTATGCTCCATACCACCACACTGCCGACAAGAACAGGCAAAAAGAACAAAAGGGAAAATCAGGCTTTCGAAATAGCAAACAACTGTTTTCGTGTTCTAGAAAGAAAAACAAATCAAAGCAGATTGCTAACAAGGGAGAAAAAAATGGCACTGGATCCCCCACCCCCAAGATGTCTCCTCAATCAGGCCAATTATTAGAAGACAAATGTATGACACTTTAACAGCTTTGAAGGAAATGATTCCTAGCATAGAAGCCAAAGAGCCCATCAATCAAAAGTCTACTGCTCAAAAAAAGACATTTTCAGATGTGTAGGCATTAAAGTGTACCATCCATTCATATATTAAAATTTCCCTGTAGGAAATGGTCCAGCAAAAAAAATGTTTTTAAAGATGACTGCAATTAAACTTGAACATAAATCAAGACTAGGATTATTAACAAAGATAACCATCACTGTGATGATTAAACAGTTTACCTTTATCAAATTATCATACTGTACCCCATAAATTTGTATTATTAAAATAATAACTAAATTTAAAAAGCATTGTTAACCCAAGAGGTCTAGGGTGGCCTAAGATTTGTCATTGCTCACATGTCCCAGGTGATATGTATGGTGCTGTTTTGGGGAACACATTTTGAGAAGTATTTCTTCTTTCCTCTTTCTAGTTACAATCATACAAATTAGTCCTTAAATGAGTAGTATTTAGATAAAACTACCAAGAATGTCCAGGAGGGAAAGTTAAATATTTGAATCAAAAAATTTAAAGAAGGGCTGGAGAGATGGCTCAGCGGTTAAGGCACTTGCCTCCAGTGCCTAAGGCCCCGGGTTCAATTCCCCAGGTCCCACATAGGCCAGACCCACAAGGTGGTGGCCCTAGTGTGCGCTCGCTTGCTCTCTCTCTCTTTCTCTCTCTCTCTCTCTCTGCTTGAAAATGAATAAATAAAATATTTTTAAAAAAATTTAAAGAAAAAGAAAGCAAATGTCATAAACTAATTGTCTTTTTTGTTTGTTTGTTTGTTTGTTTTTGAGGTAAGGTCTCACTGTAGCCCAGGTTGAACTGGCATTCACTCTGTAATCCCAGGCAGACCTCCTACCTCTGTCTCCCAAGTGCTGAGGATTGAAGGTGTGCACCAAACATTCTTAATGTAAAAACACACCTACCTATCTATCCCACTTTTTGCACATAAATATATTATTTCATGCAATTTAAAATCAATGTATAACCAAGATCATAAGGAATAAGGGAGTGGTATAAATAATCTAAATTCTTTTCTCATAGGGGAAATTGACAGGCAGCATGTGACGTGGAAATCTTGAGAGGTAAATCACTTTAAAGGTTAAAATAATAGAGACAAACCAAACAACAAAGATTGCTCAAAATCAAGAGCCTCCACCCATAATCCCAGCACTGGTCCAATGTCATTCTTTGGAAGATGGAGAGACTGACCGCCCAGTTGGTAAAGGGCTTGCCATGCAAGCTTGAGGAGCTAAGTTTTAAATGGATTCCCAGCATCCATTTAAAAGCTGGGTTGTGGGCCTGGCATGGTGGCATATGCCTTTAATCCCAGCACTCTGGAGGCCGAGGTAGGAGGGTCACCAAGAGTTCGAGGCCACCCTGAGACTACATAGTGAATTCCAAGTCAGCCTGAGCTAGAGCAAGACCCTACGTTGAAAAACAAAAACAAAACAAACAAAACAAAAAAAGTAAAAAAAAAAAAAAAAAAAAAAAAAAAAAAAAAAAAAAAAAAAAAAAAAAAAAAAAAAAAAAAAGCTGGGTTGGGGTAGAAGAATGTGTGTAATTCTAAAACTGAGGAGGTGGAGACAAGAGGATCCCTGGGGTTTGCTGGCTAGCTAGTCTAGCTGGATCAGTGAGCTTCAGGCTCAGTGAGAGATACTATCTCAAAACAAAACAAAACCACCCAGAAAGGGATTGAGGAGAACACCCAAACACCCAATGTTGGCTTTTACAGATAGACGCACCCACCTTCACACACACACGCACATGCACACACACACACCTATACAAATGCATGTATCATGTACATGCAGAAACATAAGGGTAACCCTTAGCTAGAGAGCTTGAGGCCACTCTCCTCACCACAATGACTAATCAGGGATGGGAATATGGCATGTTTTGACACAACAATATTTGTGGGTTTTTCATTGGTTCATGAAACATTCACCAATTTTCTGCAAGCAAACTTTAAATAGCCTAAAGTCAAACTTAAAATGACCAAGTTTTTTTTTTCAGATTGACCATGGTTAAGGGGAGCATTTTCTCTCCCAAGACTTAGTCCAAAGGGGCAGAAGGTGGAGGAAGGGTTGCCTAATGGTCAAGCTCCAAGAATCTCCATAGGGAAATTTAGGCATCAGAATTAAAAAAAACAATCTTTCCAGGTGATTCTAAGGTTAAGAGCAACTGCTTTATTATTTTTTTTATTTATTATTTATTATTTATTTATAGGTAAGAATATTAATGGAAAATTCCAAAGATTTTTCATAAAAAAACGTCAAAATGGAGATGACCCAGGAATCATAAGAACCCTTAGAAATGCCTTCAAAAGTAGTAAAAATCATGGAAATTTTGTTGACTATATATTAAGAGACTATAAACATATAACTATACATAACTGTAGACTTTTTTATAACAGACCAATAAGGCTCAAAGAAAAATATTGTATATGCAAAAGTGTATCAGAGTATTAAATCCTGTATAAGTCAGGTGTTTTTAATATACAGAACACAAATATATATATATAATATATATATATATTTGGTTTTTCAAGGTAGGGTATAGCCCAAGCTGACCTGGAACTCACTAGGTAGTTTCAGGGTGGCCTTGACCTCATGGTGATCCTCCTACATCTGCCTCCTGAGTGTTGAGATTAAAGCCATGTACCACCACACCTGGCTGCAGACTATATTTTTAATATTTCAATAGGAATGTGTAGTTCATTGATTATTCTTCCTAATGCTTTATTTTATTACTTTTTTATTGAGACAGGGTTTGTCTATATATCTATCCCAGGCTGACCCAGAAATAATGCCTTCAAATCTGCATATATTTCTTTCCAATTTCATTTGTATATATCCCCTGTTTGCCAAATTTGGTTAAGTCTATCAAAGAAAGATCTTGCTCTCTGAGGGCAGGGAGCCTTCTGCCTGGAGACCCAGCTTGCTGAGGAAGGCAGAGAGAACTGTGGACAACCAAATTCCCCCAACAAGACCTGGGAAGATGACTGTCACCCAGAGATGAACCACCCTTAAGACATCATCTAGGGCCCAAATGAAACCAAAGAGGAAGTGCTGAGATGAGCAAAAGTGCTGCTTCCACAGCAAGTCAGACAACCTATGCCAGGGTAATGGAGGCAGACACCGAGGATACTCAAAATAACCCAAAGCAGAAACTCAGAGACCCTTAAGTGCTCAACAGTAAAGCAGACTTAAAACACACTCCCCATGGCTCGGGAATTTTGTGGAAGAAGGGGCAGAAAGATTGTAAGAGCCAAGGTAGTGGGAATATCCAGAGGCATTGCCCCCCCCTCAAAAAAAAGGCTTGTACAATTCATAGCCCTCCATCCCATGGAACATTCCAGCGATCCCACTGAGGAGGGCACTCAGTGGATTAGATCAGGGGCCGGGAGGAAGGAAATGGGGATACCAACACAAGACTTGTTCATACAGTGTTTCAAAGTATTAACAATAAATTAATTAATTTTTTAAAAAGAAAGATCTTGCCTTATAGGGCAAGGTAAAAATGCAATGCATAGACACTTTCCCCATGGACTTCTCACACACAGCACACTCAAATATAGGCAGGCCAACAGAGGGCCTGGGAGGGGACACGAATCTTCAAATACACCTGGAGGGAAACAAGTAACTGGGCTTCCAGGTGGGGCACGTTACCTTCCATCATCTGGGCCTCCCAGCGATACCAAGTATAAATCATTGGGCGAAAAGGCCAGCGCTTCAATTTTTCCCTTGTGCAGAGACAGCCGAGCAATCAGCGTCTTTTTGTGATAATCCCACAGAATGATATCTGCCTGAGAGCAAGAACACACGTCAGGTGAGGTCAGGTCTCATTTCTTGGTGAGAAATGACCAGTAGAGCCATATTCCTAGATTTATACCCCGTTTTATAAACACAACAGCAACAGAATGAAAGCAGTTTGAAGCAGGGACTCTTGTCCCTTGGCACTATTGGTCACAATCTGCGAAGACATCAGGGTCCTTCACATTCAGCTCAAAGAAGACAGGTCAACAGAAGGTGGGAGACAGCAGAGAACTAAGGGAGGACCCAAAGCAGGGCAGCTCTTCTAAATAAATGCAATTACAGGGAATTCCTTCCACTCCACTCACCTTGAACCCCATGAATGTGACTTGTCCAGAGGCAACGTAATCCCCGTTCTTGGAGATGGACAAGCAGGAGACATTGTTGCCATGGCCATGGAGGAATTTCTGCTCGTTGGTATTTATTGCCTGAATGAGGACTGTGCAACCCAGGGGATAGAGCAGATGCTCCTGGTCAGGATGGCATTTGAGACCACTGGGAACGTGTCCTAAAAGACAGACAGGAAAGATGATCAGAACCAAATGCTGATGTGGGTGGTAATTTTTGTTTTACTACAATACAAAAGACAACACTTTTGAAACAAAACTTAGTTCAGTTAAAACAAATACGAGGTAGTAGATAATTTTATTCCATGGATAAGAAAATTGGGATAGTGAATGAATCCCTTCTTAAGCTTTGATGTGCATAAAATCCCCAAGGGAACTTATTAAAATGTAAATTCTGATTTCAGGGCTGGGGTGGGCTGTAGTCTACATTTCCGGCTAGCTCCCAAGGGCTGCTGCTGCTCCAGAAGCCTCGCTGTGGATAGCAAGGTCCTCGGGCCAGTTTTCATAATCCTGAGAAGGATGGGCACATGGAGAATGGGCAGCTTGCCTTGGGGACAATCCTATACACCAAGCATACGTCTGTTGAAGACCAAGATTTCTCTTATTTCAAGTAGCACGATGTCCTCCAGGCTCATTCATGGTTTTGTAACTGGCAAGATGTCCTTTCTTTAAAGCTGAAAAACACTATAGTATGTCTGTGGATGACTCATATTTTCTTTATTTGGTTCATCTGTTGGTGGACACTTGGGCTGTTCCCACATCTTGACTATCATGAGTAAACCCACAATGGGCATAAGTGGTGCAGGTATTGCTTCAGCAGACTGACATCATTTCCTTTGGATATACAGACTGTTGGATCATGGCAGTTCTAGTTTGACTTTTAATTTCTGGAGGAATCACCATACTGTTTTCCATAATGGCTGGACCAATTTACATCATGCAAGGTTCTCCTTTCTCCACATCCTTACCAACATTTGACATCTTTTGTCTTTTTTACAGTGGGCATTCTACCAGATGTGAAGTAATAACTCACTGTGGCTTTTATTTACATTTTCCCGGTGACTAGAGGTGTTGAGCACCTTATATCCATGTAACCCATATGCACAAAACAGTGCATGCATCTGGAGTTCATATGCAGTGGCTAGAGACTCTGGCATACCCTTCTCTCGCTCTCTTTCTGTCTCTCTCTCTTTCCTTGCAAGTACATAAAATTATAAAAACCTGAATTCAAAGAAACCGACAGTAGGCATGATCTACTAAGAGAGTCAATCTTCCGTATCTTAGCACACACAAAAAATGTTAACTATAGGAGGAGACTATGCTAATTAGCTTGATTCTGGGAATCATTTCATAATGTACATATACATCAAAACATCACATTGTTGGGTTGAGGAGATGTTTCAGAAGTTACAGGTGCTTGCTTGCGCCACACGTGGTGGTGCACGCCTTTAATCCCAGCATTTGGGAGGCAGAGGTGGGAGGATCGTGTGATTTCAAGGCCACCCTGAGACTACATAGTGAATTCCAGGTCAGCCTGGGCTAGAGAGAGACCCTAACTCAAAAATAAATGAACAGAAAAAAAAGGTGCGTGTTTGCAAAGCTTACCAGTCCAGGTTTGATTCTCCCCAGTACCCACGCAAATGTGCTGCATGCATCTGGAGTTTGTTTACAGTGGCAAGAGGCCCTGGAGGGCTGATACCCAGATTTTTTTAGTATTTTCTGTCTGTCTTTTAAATAAATAAAAATAATAATTTTAAGAACCATTATATTGTATGTATATCTTAAATTTACATGACTTTCAATAGTCAGGTATATTTAATAAAACTGGAAACAAAATTGATACTGTTTCAGTTCTAAGTGACACTGTGTGCCTGAAGATGCCTAGGATCCTCCTCAGGCAGCCCCGTCCCTCCGAATACTTGCAAAGAATCAACTCAGCAATGAAAAAAAATTAAATATATTTTAATAGGAAATACAAATAACTCCCCTCTAGTTAGTTATCCTACATGAGAAATTTAGTTTACTCTTTTTTTTTCAAATCAATGCTAGGGTTTGAAACCAGAGCCTATCACATGTGAAGCAAGTGAGTCTACCACTGAGCTGCACCCCAGTCTTGGTTGTTCTTCATATTGACTTTAAAATATAAATTTTAAACTCAGCTTGACTAAGTAAAAACTCATGATTGTAATGTAGTAACAGATTATAAATGTACAAATTAATTTAAGGAAAATGATTTTTGTAAGCCTTCATTATACCGTTCTAAAAACAGGGTATTTCTCTTACTGAAAATTAATTTTAATATTCTTTCTAGTATTTTCAATTTTTTCTATAGATTCCAATTATTTCTTATTACATTTACTACCAGGGATTTAAAATCTTTTTAAAATTTTATTTATTTATTTGAAGGAGAAAGGAAGCGGGAGAGTGACACAGAGACAGAGAAAGAGAGAGGGGAGAATGAATGGTTGCAGCAGGGTCTCTATCCACTGCAAACAAACTCCAGATGTATGCACTACCTTGTGCATCTGGTTTAGGTGGGTACTGGAAAATTAAACCTGGGTCCTTAGGCTTTGCAGGCAAGCACCTTAACCACTGAGAAATCTCTCCAGACCTAAAATCTTTCCTTTCCTTTTCTTTTTGCTTTCTTTCATTCTTTTTTTTTTTTTTTTTTTGGTCACTATGTCCTTCCTCAGCAAAAAGCCATATATTTATTAGTATATATTTTTGTGTCTTAGCAAGTCTTTAATACAAGACAATTAAAAGGATTTATGGAATCTTTGAATATATGTATAGAATACGTAATTACCCAGTTAGAGTAAGTGGTCTATGTATTACCTCAGAAGCACACACTGCTTTATACTATGAATATTCATACCAGCTATTCTGAATCAATAATCTGTTGCCTAACATAGCAGATATCCTACTGTGCTATAGAACATTAGAAGATATTTCTACTCAATTGCACCCTGTACCCATTACAAATCCCTCTCTTCACACCCTCCCCAAACTCTGTTAGCCACTTTTCTAATCTCTGCTCTTCAAAATCAACTTCTGGGTTTCCATGTATGTGAGAACATGTGGTATTTATCTTTCTGTGCCTGATTTATTTTGCTTGACATAATGTCCTCCAGCATTCTGTTTTAAAATTTATTTTTTCTTTTATATTTAATTCCATCTGGAATTCATTTTGGTACATTATATAATTCTTATAGCTAAATGTATTTTTTTGCTGTTGTTGCTGTTCAAATATCATTTTGAAACAAGGGATTCCTTGCATTCCTTATTTGGATAATCCTTACTTATGAAGTAAGTTCTCACAAAACTAAGATTTATACCTTTCAGGGTAATCTATTCCTACTAAAACCTTTTTTTTAAAAAAAAGTAATTGCAGGATCCTTATAAGCAATCATATGGATACCCATATGGAAAAAGTAAAATAAGATCTTTACTTCACACCACACACACACACACCCCAAAAAAACACCTTCCAGGTGGATCAAATACCTAAATGTGAAAAACAAGACTTAATGTTTACATAGATATAGGAAATGACTTTTAAATCATGAACAAAAAAAACAGGAAAAGCTGATTATTTTAATTATTCACCCAATTCTTTTAAATTTTTAAATTGCCAGTTATAAACGACAAAATGAAAAACCCAAAGCAGAATATATTTGTGATGTACACAGTAAATAAAATATTATCACCTACTATTCCAAGAACTTTTACAAAGTATGAAAAACATAAACTTCCCACCAGAAAAAGTGAGCAAAGAATATGAATAGATGACTATAATTAAGAAAAATTTTAATCTAGTAGACATATGAAAAGATATTTAATTTCACAAGTAACCAGGGAAGTACAAATTTCATCTAGAATACCCCGTCATATCTAACAGCTACAGTCGAGAAGGACAGTTCTGGGCATTGGTGATGGTGTGACATAAAAAATAAGTGCTCACACTCTACTTGGTGAGGTGAGACAGTAGGACCACTTTGCAAAAGCAGTGTACCTCCAGTGATGATGGTTGACTATGCAATCTGCTCAGACCTTAGACATGACCTGAACTGTAGGTGTGTTTGTCTTCAGATAAAGACATTTTAGATTTAATACTTATGATTCTTACTTGATTACAAACAAGAACAGTCAATTCTGGCTAAATGTAGCAGAGAAGGTTTTATGGAGGGAACACTGATCACTGAAAGAATTGAAAGGAAGTGTGGAAAATCACACCTACACAGTTGGAAAGGGCAATAAGAAGGCAAGACCAAACTACAAGAACTAAGGAACTCTCAGGACCATGTGGCTCAGCATTCACTGAAACACTGAACACCACTATGGTCTGCTCCTCCGCATCACTCCCTGAAGAGCAGTTCTGAGTGGAGACATTTGACTGCCAAACAAACACGAGGGCAAAAGAACTGGATCCTTATGGGACCCTGCTGAGAGACATGGAATACATAGGGTTAAAGGAAAGTTGAGGCTGGCCTGAAACCCTAATTGTATCATTCTGAGACTGGCAGGAGTTTGGCCACAGTCTCCTTCCCTCCCTAAACTCCATCAACCTGTTGGGCCCCAGCAAACCCTGATAAGTCCAGGCACTTCAAGGCCTGAGTTTATTGAATTTCACGTAATTCAGCTATAAGGTGATAACAAGGCCCAGACAACAAAAAAGCCCCCCTAGTTTATCTATACAGCTGGCTCCTGCCAATCCTTTCATGAGAGATCCACAGACCACCCTGCCCCCACCAATCCACTTGCCACTTAGGCCCCTGCCTCTCCTTTTCCTTCTAAATAAAAGCAACCCTTTTCCAAATAATAAACAAATTTTTCACTACAATTGCCTCCCAAGAGTTCTTCCTTTCCTCGGCTCACTGCTTGTCATTTCTCCTCTGGGAACACCATCAGTTGCTGTGGAAGAAAAACCAGCTGAAGACAGCAGCTGCAGGTGGCTGCGCTGCTGCGCTCAGGGCAGTTCCACAGAGCTGGGGCCTCGCAGAGTGTAGCTGGCGAAGTACAAGAAAAAACTCGGGACACAGGTGTGAGCAGATGAGTATCGTGTGTCTATGTGTCATTTATTGAATGGGGAGAGGTTACATTCATAAAGAAAAAAAGCTAGGAGGACGAGGGGCAGGGGAGGGCAAGTGGATTGGTCAGGCAGAGTGGTGAGTGGCCATCCTGCAAGTGGATAGGTGAGTGTAGACAACCTGTGAATTTCTAATTTGCAAAAACTGGGGGGCCTGAGCAGCAGGAAATACGTGATCCTAGGCATGGGTTCAATGGTGATGGTTACAGAGAAATTTGTCACCTGGGTCTGACAATTATTGTCAGCCCTGCTGGGGTGAGAACGCTGGGTTCATAGTGGCCTGCTTAGGGAGCCAGGAGTTTTAGGATTAAGGGTGGAGGTGGCGAAACGCCTGCGGGATTTACTGGGGTTTCAGCCTGTGCTCGACATTCCTTAACCCTATGTCCTCCGTGCCCTATTTACCAGTACCCAACAACTGCTGTCCCAAAACTCTGTCCACACAGCTCTGTGGATAACAGAGAGCTGATGCGCACAGCGACTCCCTAAGTAATACATAGACCCACAGCTGGCACCCAACATGGGGCAGTGCATCAGCTGGACAGGAGGCACTCTGGGATATGCAGGGGAAGGTGAATCTCCCTCCACATGAGGGACACCGGCTCCAGGGGGGATTCTGGGGTCTTGCCTCCACACTCTGAGGGCTGGCAGGTTTTTTCTTTCCTTTATTTTTGGTCCACACCATTGTGAGGGACTCTTCAAAGGTGAAAGAGCAACTGAGATCTCTTGGCTGAGGCTACTCTTCAGCAGGGAAGGAAGGCGCTTAACTAGATCAATCGACCCTGACAGCCCTTCTAGGTGTTGGCTGCAACCTTCTATCTTAATCTCTTTTCACTAAACCTGGCTATGCATTGACCACTTAAAAACCTTTAGGGCTGGTTTCTGAAGTTTGTGGTTAGGCTAACAGTCTTTGGGGAATCCCTCTGGGCATCAGCCATCAAGAGAAAGTTGCCCTCTAGCTTTGGAGTTTCCACATCTTTTCTATCATGGGAAATTTCATGTCCCATCAGAAGAAATCCCCAATGAAGGGGTAAAGGGCACTTCTCAAATCAAGGGGACTTAATCTTTCCAAAAAAGAAGCTACTTCCTTCTGGGAGGAAGTCCTCCAAAAAGCCCCCTGGATGACTTCTAGCGACCTCTATGATGCAGAGTTATTGACCCATGTAGCTTATTTAGCTAGAAACAAAGAAATTCAGGAAGGAATGCACACTTCTATTCCCTTTCTCCCAATAACAGCAGTGATCAGACAAGTTCTCCTAAAATGGAGGCTGAAAGTAAATAACACTAATTCTGATGAAAAAAGCTCTGAGAATCACTGATTAATGACAGACCCTAGCTTCCTAAAAAAGGCCGTTGAGGAAATTTGCAAAAAAACTTGTGATCCCTGACTCTCCAGTCCCAGTTCAGCAGCCTTTGCCTCTGCCACAGCCCTGCCCCTCAGACACACCATCCAGCCTTCCAGATGAGGGTGAGGGTGGCAACTCTCCAGTGCCTGTGTCTTTCTATCCACCTCTGCCACAAGGACACCCACCTTTGCTGCCATATATCCCAGTGGTGCCTGAGGAACCAAAAATCAAACAAATCCCCTCCCCCACTCCCCTTCAGTCACCAATTTTGCAATAGTTATGCAAATTACAGGATGCCAATTGGGCTATGGAGATGCCGCCTGTCTTCCCCTTTCCTGTTAACATTCAACTCACATGATCCCAGCATTCTTATTGGTACCCATACCAGGCCAATGACTTAAAACAATTGAGACAGGCAGTCTGAGAGGATGGCATCCATGCCCCTTGAACTAAATACCTCCTCCAGAGTCTGCAACATGTTCTTAACACTACACATGACTGGCAAGACATCTTCAGGTCCTGCATCCCTAGCCCTTTTTTTCCTTCAGTGGGAGGTACTTTATAGGGATGAGTGCCTTCAACAAATTAGAAACAACCAAAGTCAATAGGAAATCCCCTGGGTCTTTGATGAACTTGTTGGACAGGTCAATTTTTCCATGGGCATACAACAAGCCCAACAACCTCCTAGGTACTATGAACAGGTTCTCCTCGGTGCCCTTCAGGCCTGGAATAGATTTATGCCTTCCTCTGACTCCCAAGATAGAACATCTCTTTACCATTCTTCCGGCAAAAGCCAGAAGAACCTCTTTCTGATTTCATCTTAAGAAAGAAAACCAGCTTAGAGAGAAAAATTCCTGACCCAGACATTAGAGATATACTTATTAAAACTATATTATGGGATGGGATGACCCCAGAATGCAGATTAGCTTTCCAAGGGCTCAAAATGAACATTATGATAAATGGATAGTTGCAACCTAGGACATTGGGACTGCTTCACTAAAAGCAGCCTCACTGGCACAGGCCTTTGCTATAGCCTTGCAAGCCCAGGGAAAATGCTTTAACTGTGGTGAGGAAGGACACTGGAAAACGAAGTGCCCAACAATAAAAGACACCTCAGATGATAAAATCCCTCCTGATAAATCCCTGGACCACAGTCAATTTGCCCAACATGCTGTAAAAAGTTCCACTGGAAAAGAGACTGTGGCAACAATTATGATAAGGATGGCAAATTCTTCAAGCCTTTACACTTAAAGGGGGCACCCCTCAGCACCACCAGTAAGAGGGAAGGCCCATAATGTACAATGGGTCGTGAATGTAATTGAAGGAACCCTATGGGGAGCTGCTTATTATGTCTTAACTGCGTCAACGTCATTTTGAAGGTCTCTGTCATTTTTTCTACTAACCAGAGCCAAGTTTTCTATTTCCCTGCTTTAGTTTTCCTTCTCCCGCTGGTTAGGCTCTTTCCTAGAAATCACGTGACCTCTCCTTGCAGTTAGGTCACTTAGCAACCCAGCTACGCAGTTCCTACACAAACGTCCACTTATTTCCTCCTGTGAGAGGGTTTATAAGCATTTGCCTGAGCTCCGATAAATTGAGACTTGATCAGACACCTGTCTTGTCTCCATTCTTTGCATCTCTTGTCCCTTTTCATTCTCACCCCCTTCCTTAGGGTCTTCGTTGACAGACCTGCAGGCTGGGTCAGAACCCACCAAAAATAACTTATAGAAATTGGAGGACAATTTTTCAAATGACTGATACAGGAGCAAACAAGACTATATTAAGACAATCTGAAATTCCACAACATTGGGAACTCATCCCTGGGCCATAGCTAATGGGGGTAGGATGTCCATCCCAAGCTAATATAACTATAGAAGCCTTTAAATGGAGGGACCATGATGGAACCACAGGCCTTATCAGGCCATTAGTGGCAAACATTACAACTAATCTACTGGGAAGAGATATCCTTGAGGCTCTTGATGTTGTAATCACTAGTAATATAGAGGGAGAATGCATAGAGATACAGGATTATGAAAGATACCTTGACCAATGTCACCCCCAATCTTAAGGGTCACTGTCAAGTATAATACTCTCTGCCTAGGATGGCTCTCTGATGAGCCAGTCTGAGTTGAACATGGGCCTCTGTCCAGGGAGAAATTAAAAATTCTAAATCAGTTAGTGACTGAAGAACTCCACCTTAATTATATTTGCCCCTCACAGAGTCCATGGAATAATCCTGTGTTTGTAATTTAAAAAAGGATCAGGAGGATGGAGATTATTACAAGACCTAAGAGTCATTAACAAAACTATGTTAATTTGGGGAGCCCCACAAAAAGGACTGCCCCTTGCCTCATCTATCCCTGCTGGCACTCCCCTCCTTGCAATAGATATGAAAGACTGCTTTTTTTTCCATTCCCCTACATCCACAAGACCGAAGACACTTAGCATTCTTGATCCCTTCTAACAATACAGGACCCGCTCAGAATGGAAGGTACTTCCCGTATGCCAGGATGCCGTGGCCTAGCACTAAAGCCTCAATTAGACAAGGGTCTTAACATCTACCATTATATGGATGACATTCTTGTCTTGGGAGACTCCTCCACATCTCCAACCCAATTGAGGGACCAATTAACACCTTCCTTAACTTCACTAGAATTTAATATTGCCCCAAACAAAATTCAGCTCATCCACCAATCACATTCTTAGGGACTGAACTTTTTTTAAACTGAACCCTCAAGACTAACTCTAGCTTCATTCCAAAGTTTCTTGGGTAACCTTAATTGGCTTCTCCTGTGGCTTCCAATTCCTATGAAGACCTTACAACCACCTTTTGAGATACTAAAGGGTGATTTAAAAAATCCCTCTTCCCCTCACTCCTTAAGCACAGAGGCTAAACAAGAAACTTCAAAATATGTCCCTAGCCTGGTACAAGCTCAAAAGACTGGTTCAGGTTCTCATGTTTAACCCCTCCCTAACTGTTGTGAGAGCTTTATATCAACATCAGGGGGTCCTTGAATGGCTCCACACATCCATTGGAGGTGCCCCTTGATTTCTTATAGTCGATGCACTTGCAGGTATGATTAAAATGGGATGAAACATCCCTCCAAACATGAGGCAAAGAACTTGATGCTATCATAATGCCTTTCTCCCTCCTGATGTTGAATGGATGCTGAAAAAATTATTCCCACTTTGCAATCAGTCTTTTGGGATTTCCTGGTCAAATTGATAACCACTACCCAAATGAAAAATGGTGTCTGCCATACCTCTCCTAATTTGGCTTCTACCCCGCCTCTTTTCTAAAAAAACTATCCCAGATGCACCAACCATCTTCACAGATGGAGGTAAACAGGGGACATCTGTAGTCTATAATGCTGAGGATCAACCCTCTATTTGTTCACTTTCAAAAACTCCCTGACAAATCCCCACAATATAAAAAATTATATGCTATTTTTATGGCCCTTTGGGAAGAATACGGTTCTTTTAATCTTTTCTCTGATAGCATTTATGCTGTCAATCTGCTCCCCTGGCTTACTCGTTCATTCATCTGCCTAGATAAAAAAAAAATCTGCTCTCCCCCCTTATGATTAAAATTACTAATAATATCCAAAAAGGGAGGACTCCTTTATACATACAACACATCAGATCCCACAACCGTCTGCCTGGCTTTTTAACTGAGGGAAATACATTAAAAGACCTGGTGGCTTCCCATGGAGAAACACTACAACCCCACCCCCCCAGAGCAACCACTTTAATGACAATTTTAAAAAAGCAAAACATTTCCATACTAATACCTCAAAGGACTACAATCATGGTTCCCTCCATCCCTAAGCAAAAGCTTCAAAGGATAATAAAAACATGCAACTCTTGTGCTTCCCTAGTTACAACATGTGCAATCCAAACAATGGGCATTAATCCCCATGGACTTAAAGCCAACGCTCTCTGTCAATGTTACTCATATCCCTGAATTTGGTCAACAAAAATATGTTTTTGTAACTGTCAACACTTACTCTCACTTTATCTGGGCAACTGCTCAAACAGGAGAAAATTTTTAAAAACTTATCCACCATATGCTCTCCACTTTTGCTGTGCTGGGGAATCCCCCAACAGATAAAAACAGATACTGGCCCTGCCTTTGTCAGTGCTCAATTTAAGACCTTCTGCTTACAGTGGGAAATCACTCACCATAAAGGGATTTCCTATAATCCCCAAGGACAAGGAATTATTGAAAGAACTCACCAAACCCTTAAGGCTCAATTTAAAAAAAAAAAGGTGCTTAGTCTCCCAATATCCAATTAACTATGGCCTTAAACACCCTTAATATCCTCAACATATATAAAAATTCATTACACCCCCCATCTTCCTCCACTGGAACATACCTGAGGTGACCCCTGCCATCCTAGTACAATGGAAAGATCCCTTAGATGGCCTCTGGAAGGTACCAGACCACCTTCTTACCATGAGGAGGGGATTTGCTTGTGTCTTCCCACAGAATAAATCCAGACCCATCTGGGTCCCAGCCAGAAATGTCAGATTCCAGCCCTCCAACCAAAAAAAAAAAAATGGTCCACCTATTCATGAAAGATCGGAAACCCAGGAGATGTAGAAAATACTACCGACAACAACACAGTGCCTGTCAGAGACGCCCAATCTTATGGAAGGACATCCATGATCTTGTAGATGCTGCAAAGGCTTCATACCCGCTCCAAGCCTCTCTCTGCTATTCTAATCACCTTTTTTTTTCTCCTTCATTCTAACAATGTAACTGTTGCTCCTACCACTAGGCAAACTGTTGGGCCCTAGCAAACCCTGATAAGTCCAGGCACTTCAAGGCCTGAGTTTATTGAAGTTCACATAATTCAGCTATAAGGTGATAACAAGGCCCAGGCAACAAAAAAGTCCCCCTAGCTTTTCTATACAACTGGTTCCTACCAATCCTTTCATGAGACATCCACAGACCACCCTGCCCCCACCAATCCCCTTGCCACTTATGCCACTGCCTCTCCTTTTCCTTCTATATAAAACAACCTTTTTCAACGTAATAAATGAGCAATTCACTGCAATTGCCTCCTGAGAGTTCTTCCTCTCTCAGCTCACCGCTGTCCCAAGATTCTGTTCACACAGCTCCATGGATAAACAGAGAGTTGATTCACACAGTGACTCCCTAAGCAATCCATGGACCCACAGATCCTAAGATTCATCTCAAACAGGAGAATGTTCAGATACTAAGTAAGTAAAAGTACACATCCCAAAATGAATAGTGTACGTTCCCTGCTCCACACCTAGTCCTTCACACTACTTTTTCTCTTTCCCTTTTTCTCTCTCTTCCTTCAATATCATGGTTTCATATCATACACAGTTTATTAATTTGCATTTAAAATATTTTGCTATCCTCATGGCCTCTCCCAGTCCTTGGTTCTCTCCTGGGCTTGTCACCTTCCCTTGGTTCTCTACTAAGGCCTCCCACCTACACCCTTCTTTCTCCTCATGCCTCCTGCTGGCTTCTGTGGCTTCTGCACTCCTGTCCAGAGGTGCCTAGAGCAACTCCACAGTGGAAGAGTTAGAAAAACCATAGAGGAAAAGATGATGGTCATGTAGCCATACTGGTACTCCTGGGGAGAAATCCAGCTCCAGCTGCTGTGGGAAATTGCCTCCAGCCAGGGATTTGGGAGAGAAGCAGTCCCAGCCCGAGGAGCTCCAGGGTTTGGAAGTGAAGAGCTACACAGCTAGCTTCCCAAGTCACAAGACATGGTGGAGTCACCACTCACACCAGCTTCACAAAGACAAAACACCCTTAAGAAGGCCAGTGAATGAAACTACTTGACAGGGGCTGGGACATTGGGGGCATCAGTGTATTTGGGACAGGGTACTCTAGGAGGGTGAGATGCAGGGCAAGTTTGGACTTAGAGCTATCAGTGAGTTTGGAGCAATTGCACCCTGCATTGCTGAGGGGCAAGGTGGGTGTGTTCTAGTCTTGTGGAGAGCTTGGCTATGTTTGGGACAGGAGCTCTAGGGGTTCCAGTATGAGTGGCGCCAATGCAACCCAGTCTGGTGAAGAGACCTGTCTGGCAGGTTTTCAACCTGAGCACTGGGGGTACTTGGGCCTGGGTGCTCCAAACCAGTGAAGAGTAGAGTGTGTCTGGGGACAGGGCGCACAAGGTGGGAGAGGTGCTTGGTGAGATTGAGCCTAGAGCTGCCACTGTGTTTGGGGCCTGTGCACACCAAATTAGTGAGGGGCTAGGTGGATTTGGGGTTGGTGTGCTCCAGGCTGGTAAGAAGCTTGGTGCATCTGAGACAGAAGTTTGGGAGGCACCAGCTTTACCAGCACCTGTGTACTACAGGCTGGTGAGGTGATCTGCACACATGGGGCCTGAACACTTGGGGCACCAGTGTACTTCAGCCTATGTGCTCCAGACCAGAGAAGAGAGTAGCATGTGTGCTGTCTGTGATCTGGGGATACCAGTGTATGTGAGGCCCAGGAAACCTGGTCTGGTGAGGGGCCCAGTGGGTTTTGGCCTGAACTCCTTGCAAGGTGGTAAAGGGCAGAGTAACTCTGGGTTCTGTGCTTAGGGGTACCAGTGTGGTAGGGGACTGCACCAGGGATTGTGGAGGAGTGTGAACTGTTTAGAGCCTGTGTGCCTACTCTGTTTTCCCAAACCAAACACACCTCAAATATCAGCTACCAACCCAGAGTACCAGACAAATTTGTAACTTCCATAAAATCTGCACCTGTGCTATATCACTGCCCAGCCGCCCGTGGAGGGCAGTGATCATATAAATACACATACACACCACTTGTGGGTTGATTAACGTGTGCTTTTTTTATTGCGGGGAATGAGGCAGTATATATAGAGCTTCCTGGCCAATCAGGGAGCTATTTATTGGTCTATGACAAGAACCTGTGAGCATGACGTGCGAATAGCCTAATCAGGACTACCTCCTGAAACTCATTAAGCCAAGCCCCTCTTAGCAGGCTGTCAGGTGCCGTCCAAGACTAAGCCAGGGTGTGCCTCCAAAGGCCCCCAAAAGCTTTCGCCCGTGACATATCCCCCTTTTCTTTTATTAAAAAAAAGCTCAGGATCATGTCTGTCTTAGGTTGTCCATGGCAAATTACACTCGTACCCGTCATTGGAATTCTGACCTCCAAGCGTCAGAATCCTGTCTTAGGTTGATATGTATTTCCATGGATCTTACCCATCTCTGACTACCGATCCAGCATTTTAAGCCATATGTGGGGGGAGGATCGGTCACCCATAGCTGCCATGGCTTGCTTTAATTAGCTGATCTTACAATTGTTGGCGCATTTGAGATTGGCAAAGCATTAATACACATTAGACCAAGAGTTCTTATCGTAGATGCTATAGTCGGGATATGCACTTTAGCAATAAGGATTAAACTCATAAATTAGCAATAAAGATTAAACTCATAAGTCCAATGACTAGTTACATATATAACAGCTGTCTAGACATTTTTGCTGCAAAACATCAATTATACAAAGTCCCACAATAGAATGAACACAATAGAACAAACACATCACAATGTCATTAATTGTCCAACGATACCAATCTGCACAGGAACAATTCACTGATCAAGAAACATAAGTCCAGTTTTAAGTTGTCCTTTTAATTGATCCTGGATGTTCAGAGCTTGGGCAGCCGCAGAAAAACTATTATTGAGAATCTGTGCTGTAGAAACTGAAACAAGAGCAACAGCAGTCGTAGTAGTCTCACAGCTGAAACAGCTATTGCAGCAATGACAGAAGTTATTCCAAAATCTCTCTTTTTACAAACGGCAATTGATGTATGAGGAGAAACGAAGTCCACAAGAACTGAAATCTTAAAGAGTTAGTTCAAGCACACAAAATAAGACAATTGTTGAAATAATATCTTAGATGGAAACTCTGCGATCATCCGCAACAAAGCAAAGCAGTGTCCTGCCAAATTTTTGAAAAGAAAACCTGTGACAACCAATGCTGTTAGTTTAAGTTATTCTAACACATTTATCTAATAGGAGTATAGAAACCACAATGACTAAAATTAAACTTAACAAATCAAATGATGACCACCTGGCAATATTAGCATAAACAAATAGAACCATCTCCTTAAAACTCACAATGCTTTTAGATATGCAAACCTCACCCTAGAAAATCAATACCAGTAAGCAACTTCCATCCCAAAAACTCAATTTTTCCTTGACAAAGAGACATAGCTAGTCTTGGTGAGTACCCCAAGAGTTCCCTTTGTGCATTTCTTAATTCACAAACAATTTAGTCATTGAACCAAAAGCTATAACTGGAGTGATCAGGTCCAGTGTTAGCCTGTATGGTTTCACAAGCAAAAGAACATCTGTACTCTGTTTTATAAAAACTTAAGCTAGAGAATCATTTCTTTTATAATTTTCCATGACTAGTCTTTTTGCAAAATTCCCAAAATTAAGAAAGACACTTTCTAGGGGCATTCTCCCCCTTCTTTTTAATTTATAAGCAAACAGAAAATATATAGTACGTATAGCAGACAATGTCTCTAACTATTGAGCAATAGATGAGAAAAGAAACATTATGTCTTTCTTTGACTCAGTTTACCTATATAATCATGAACTTTAGCAACGCAAGGAAGATATAATTCTCCTTGTATATTTATTTCGTTTTCATTCGTCATAAACCCATTGGCCAGACGGACCCATGAGGAAGTATTGGAAAATATGTCTGTTTCTGGGATTTTGGCAATAGGAAGAGCTCTTGTCCCATAGTCAAAAGCCAGTGGAGTACAAAAGTATATGCTCTTTCTTTTGTTAAGTCCATGAGCCCTAGTAATTGCTTTCATAGGAAAATTGACATCCAACACATTTTTATCTTTACTATATTTTAGAATTCAAAGAAACCATAGGCATTTCTCATATGTAGCACCTCTATAAATATCATTTTTGGAGAACTGACAACCCATAGTATATCTCCTGCTAATAATTTCATGTTGCATATTTTAAAATAGTATATGCAAAACAATGATCTCTGAGACAAGCTGCATTCACATTTACTTATTTTAGAATGTTACCTTGAAACTTTTGGATACATATGGCAATTTTCCCATTGGTAGAATTTTCAAAACTTATTGAGATTAACCTGGAAAGACAAATCTGTATCATAGTTAATATTCAAGCATGATCAATAACCCAGAAGGAGGAAATTTTATTAACCAATTAAGCATTTTGCCATCCTCCTGTCTCCGCTCTTTCTCATGTGTTACAAGACTTTTAGAGGAAAAAAACTTTAAACTAAATCAATTGAATTTAGCCTGAAAGGCCTTTCTTTCAAACAAAAGGCTGTACTCCCTGAGGCTAACCCTCCCTGGGGTTTGGCCTTGTTTAAGTTATTCCATTGTCAGCCCAAGGGGCTTGCACCTGGAATTTTGGTAAGGTGAAAGAACCTGTCTTTTTGACTGACTGAAAGATGTCACTTTTGTATATATAACCGAAACCAAAGATTTTTTAGCAGACACTTTTTAACCCAAACCAGAGATTTTTAACCCATTTCAAATCCATAGACAGAGAAAAAGTCTTATAAATTTTAATTAAGTCTCTCAGACCTCCAAGAGTTGAGAGTCTGACATCAAGTCAACCGAATTCATTCTACAGGACCTTTTCTTTTCAAACATCTCCTGGGGAAAGGCCTCATGGCCATATCGGATTCTTTAGTCTATAGGCAACAAAGACCAATAACTAAAAAAAGAGGCAAAGCTCAAATCATGAAGGCAAAAATTAATTTTTTTGAGTTGCTGGTTTTCCTACAAACAAAAGGCTGCATTCCCTGGGGCGAGCCCTGAGTGACCATTGTTTTTTCCAGTCCCAGGGTGCTTGCATTAACAAGGTGGAAACCTGTGTTTCCGACTGACTGAAAAATACCACTTTTGCATATATATTTAGAGAAACAGCAGAGGCTTAACTTGCTTTTACATCTGTATAGACAGAGAGAAAGCCTTATAAATTACTCAATCCTCTAAGCCTAACCTTCTGACATAAGCATAACGCTCTAAGCACTGGGTTCCTTGACTTTGACAGTTGAATTTGCATCTCAGAGAAAAGAAAAAAACTAAGGAATTCCAAGTTTCTAGCCCAGTCAGTTCGTCCTGGCCTGGCCAGGGCGTTCCTGGAGTTCTTTGTTTAATTTGCTCGCCAGCCTGGCCGCCTTGGATCTGGCTGGTCACGCAGTCCTTGGGACCAGACTGCTTTGGCATGCTTCTCTGCGGGGTGGAAGCATGAAGCTTGGGCCCGGGTGGTCGTGACAGTCGCCACCACGCACGTTCCAACTCGCTCAGGCCTGGCATGCCATCGCGAACCCATTGCCTACCCACTGTTATTTCCACCTCCTCCAGAAACCAAGGAATATGCTGCTCTATAGTCTTTAGGAAAACACAAGCAGTTTTCCATAACAAACATTGACCTCCAGATTGCATCTCATGGAAAGGAGAGAAGCTAAGAATTCCCCGCCATAGCTCGTGGCCATCTTGTACTATTCTCGGCCTTGGCGTCTGTGGAACTCTTTGCTTAACCTGCTCATCTGTCTGGCAGCCTCAGGGTGCACAGAGCGCAGTCCAGCCCCCGTCTTCCCTGCTTCTATGCCATGCAGAAAAACAGTCTACTTTTATATACCACCACACTTGAATTATTCTCATTAAAACCAAAATTGCTCCCACTTTTACTTGGACTAGAGCAAAGCATGTCCGTTCCCCCCTCCTCCGGGCTGCAGTCCCAGGAATGTCTCCATAAGGGCCCATCTTTCTCATTCTGAACCTCAGTCACTTAGTGACTTTCTCTACCGTGAACTTCAGCCACTCTTAGTGACTTTCTAATCGCTTTCACCGCAAACCTCAGTCGCTCTCTCAGCATGCCTCACTTCCTCTTGGCCACTTTTAGTGGACCTTCTCATAATAACTTCCAGAGAATTTTTAATTCTCTATTTTCATCAATCTTAGTGCACTTTAATCTCGTCGCTTCTACCATGATAACCATCACTCTGTTTTATTAAACCTTCTGTCTTGTTGCCCTCTCGGCAAGCTTCGCAACTTTCACTTTTACAGCAGACAGTAAAACTTTTCTTACTTAGGTTCTTTTATGGATCCTTCCGTTTCTCGTGTCATTTCCCAGGTTTTTGTCTCCCTGAACTCGGCTCCTGGGTTTTCATCTCCCCGTATGCGTTCCCCGTTTTTCTTGTCCCCGTACGGGCCACCATCTATCACTGCCCGGCCGCCCGCGGAGGGCAGTGATCATATAAATACACACACACACCACTTGTGGGTTGATTAACGTGTGCTTTTTTTATTGCGGGGAATGAGGCAGTATATATAGAGCTTCCTGGCCAATCAGGGAGCTATTTATTGGTCTATGACAAGAACCTGTGAGCATGACGTGCGAATAGCCTAATCAGGACTACCTCCTGAAACTCATTAAGCCAAGCCCCTCTTAGCAGGCTGTCAGGTGCCATCCAAGACTAAGCCAGGGTGTGCCTCCAAAGTCCCCCAAAAGCTTTCGCCCCTGACAGTGCTATCCCACAGCAACCCAGCTCAAACCAAAAACAGATAAATCACTGAAGAAGTATGACTTTTATACCCCTATGAGCCCCTTACACATACCACAACTGCCCTACATTACCCCCATGGGGCCTCATTCTGAACCTAACTAGGGAGCAAAAGTTCTCCAGCAAGCATCTAAAAGAGGGTATCAGGGTGATGATCTCTACAATCCATCCACTTAGGATATGGTGGGAAAAGAGGAGCAAGTAGGACTCTTCTGGAATCCCGTGACTGCAACAGCAAGACACAGTGATGACTACATTGAAAGAAAATCTCTAACATCCAAAGCATCATATATACCAGCCACCAGCCCAGAAATGCTGGTATGCATGTAACCTCTGCAAGTCATGTACCTGTGGTTATAGTACTATCCCAACCCAACCAGGACCCCAAACAGAACACTCATAGAATAACCTACAACAGGACATATTGGCTCCCTCATTAAGAAAATTAGAAATGGTTCCTCTCCTTCAAGCCTGAGCTCGAACCTGTTGCCTCCAGCCTCATCCATCAGCCATGGCACTCAGCAATGCTGATGTTGAAAAGCAGATTAAACACATGATGGCTTTCATAGAACAAGAATCCAATAAAAAAGCAGAAGAAATAGATGCAAAGGCAGAAGAGTTCAACATTGAGAAAGGCCATCTTGTGGAACTGCAAAGACTGAAGATTATGGAACACTATGAGAAGAAAGAAAAGCAGATTGAACAATAGAAGAAAATTCAAATGTCTAATTTGACGAATCAAGCAAGACTCAAAGTCCTCAGAGCAAGAGATGACCTTATCATCAACCTACTAAATGAGGCAAAACAGGCTCTGTAAGGTGGTAAAAGATACAACCAGGTACCAAATGCTGCTTGGTGGGCTGGTCCTCCAAGGCTTGTACCAGGCTTGTACCAGTTGTTGAAGCCCCAAATGATTGTGCATTGCAGAAAACAAGATTTTTCTCTGGTGAAGGCTGTGGTGCAAAAAGCAATTCCTATGTACAAAATTACCACCAAAAGAAGATGTTGATGTCCAAATTGATCAAGAGGCCTACCTTCCTGATTAAATATCTAGTGGAATTGACATCTACAACAGGGATTGCAAGATAAAGGTTTCCTATACCCTAGAAAGCGGGCTGGACCGCACAGCCCAGCAGATGATGCCAGAGGTTTGGGGAGCCTTATTTGGTACAAATGCAAACAGAAAGTTTTTGGACTAAGCCTTTGTGAGGTGCAGTTCATCAACTGCTATACTTGTGACAAAGCAAGATTGTCTGCACAGCTTCCACTTTCTGTTCTACTACTGTTCTGTAGTAATCAGTAGATACCCTCCGTAGCTAATGTACTTGGCCCAATGATAGCAGTGGGAGAAGGACTGTTCCATGTGGTCAGGAACCAGTCCATTTGCTCTGTGCTGGTTCTGCCATGGGAAGGTGGGGTCAGGTGGGGTTTTCCCTGCTCTAGGTGTCTGAGGTAATCTGCATGCTTCCCCTGCTCTGTGGGTAGAAAATGCATGTGGCTCTTGCATCTTACTAGTATCACTAACTTCACTGTTACTGTTTGGACCTAGAAGTTTTCCTTATCTCTAAATGTGTTTTAAAATCCAAACCACAAATATTATTTGTTAAAACAAAAGGTTTAGGTGGGGGGAAAAAGAAAATTAGACCTGTACCCAGAAATGGAAGACCCCAATGGAAAAAAAATATCCAACACATGAAGCTGATGGAACCTCACCAAGGCCCCCTAGACCAAAATGGAAGTTACCACTGAAAATTTAGGGAAGACACCAGAATTGTAATCCCAAAATGAAAGTAAAATACTCAAAGAACTTAACTGAAATGAAACTCTAAACAAGACATTGCCTGAGCTGGAAACAGTCAAAAAAACACATAAATGAAGTAGAACTCAAAAACACAAGCTTCACCATGCAACTTAATAGATGAAAATCAGAGTGACTTGAAAAGAGCAATAAGCGAATTGAAAATAAGCAAACAATGGGAGGGGTTCACAAACAAGCTGATTAAGTTCAATGAGAACATAAACAAATGCAAGACTAAATTCCAAGAAACACTAAGAAAAACAAAACTGGACTAGAATCTGGAACTCAACAAAGAGATGGAGACTATGAATAAAACTATAACAGAAAACAAAAATGAGAGTTATTTAATGCTTCTTTAGAATGCCTTAATCCCAGAATAAATAAACTGGAAGACAGAATCTCAGGCTTCAAAGAGAAACAGAAGAAATAAATGGGGAATACCAAAACTTTGATGAATTCAAAAAAGTCATGTGAACAACATATGAAGGAACTGTGGGACACCCTAAGGAGACCAAACATCACAATCATGGGGATGATATAGGAATAAGAAATCCAGGCCATAGGCATAGAGAACATTTTCAACAAAATCAAAAAAACAACTGAAGAAAGTTTTCCTAATCTTACAAAAGAAAGGCCAGTCTGGATACAAAAGGCCAACAGAACTCCAAACAAATAGGACCAAAGAAGGAACTCTCCAAGACATATCTTAGTTAAAATGCTAAACATAGAAATTAAAGACTGAGTCCTCAAAGCAGCAAGAAAGAAACAACTCATCACATATAAAGACAATCTTATCAGACTTACTTCAGACTTCTCATTGAAAACCAAGAAGGCAAGAGGGCCTGGAACAATGCTCTTCAAGGCCTAAAAAATTATGTCTTCCAACCCAAATTACTATAACCAGAAAAAGTATCCCTTACAATAGAAAGAGAAAGGAGAATATTCCATGCTAAAAGCCAGCTCTACTATTGTATGAACACAAAGCCAAAGTTACAGAGGATATTCCAGGAGATATTCCACACAGAAGAGTCAAACAATCAACCTCAAGACCCCAATAGAGGACAAGCATGATAAACAAAATTAGTATGCTCAAAATAACACGAGATATCAACCACCATTAACCTTCCACCATGGCAGAGCTTAAAGCAAACCTCACAGTTACAACTTTGAATTTTAACAGACTTAATTCTCCCATAAAAAGACACAGGTTAAGAGGGTGGATCAAAAAAATGGACCTTGCATCTGCTGCCTACAAGAAAACCACTTCACCTCTAAGACAGAAACGTCCTCAGTGTGAAAGGAGAGATAATGATATTTCAAGCAAATGAAAATTAAAAAAAACAAGCTGGCTACATTTATATCTGACAGACTTTTAACCAAAATTAATTAAAAAGGAAAATGAAGGATACTACTTACTCATTAAGGAAACAATCCAACAAGGGGATATCATTATCATAACTATGTATGAACCCAATATAGGTGCACCACATTTAATAAAACAAAACTTACTAAAAAACAAAACAGAAATAGACTCCAACTCTATCATAGTAGGAGACTTTAATACACCACTGTCATCTCTAGACATATCATCCAAACAGAAGGTCAGCAGGGAAACAATGGAGTTTAACAACACCATAGACCAACTAGATCTGACAGACCTATACAAAATATTTCATCCCAAGGACACAGAAAATATATTCTTCTCAGCAGACCATGGAACATTCTCCAAAATACACCACATATTAGGCCATAAAACATCCCTCAACAAATTCAGGAAGATTGACATAGCCCCCTGCATTACATCAGAACATTATGCATTAAAGTTAGAAATTAACAATGGGAGGGCAGCAGAAGCTATTCCAACTGTTAGCATATGAATAATACACTCAAGCAATGAATGGGTCGCTCAAGAAATCAAAAAGGAAATTAAAAATTTTCTAGAAGTAAATGACAATGAAAGCAGAACATACCAAAACCTTTGGGAGATTATGAAAGCAGTCCTAAGTAGGACATTCATAGTGCTAAATGCCTTCATAACAAAGACAGAGAGATCTCAAATTAATCACCTAACCACCCAACTAATGGCATTGGAAAAAAAAAACAGAATAATCCAACCCTAGGAGCTCAAGATGTAAAGAAATAATTAGGATCATAGATGAAATTAATGAATTGGAAATGAAGAAAACACAAAAATAAGCTGGGCGTGGTGGCTCACGCCTTTAATCCCAGCACTCAGGAGGCAGAGGTAGGAGGATCGCCATGAGTTCGAGGCCAGCCTGAGACTGAGACAGAGTGAATTCCAGGTCAGCCTGGGCTAGAGCGAGACCCTACCTCGAAAAACCAAAAAAAAAAAAGAAAAGAAAAGAAAAGAAAACACAAAAATAGATAAAACAAAGAGTTGGTTCTTTGAAAAAATAAATAACATTGACAACCCTTGCCAATCAAATTAAATGAAAGGGAAAGCCCAAATCAACAAAATGAGAAATGAAAAGGAAGAAGTCACAAGAGACGCCAATGAAATTGGAAGATTCATCAGGTTATACTTCCAAAACCTCTACTCCACAAAATTGGAGAAACTGGAAGAAACAGATGAATTCCTGGACGCCTACCACCTACCAAGCCTTAACCCAAAGTAAATAAAGCTCCTAAATAAACCTATCACATCCACAGAGATTGAAAATGTAATAAAGAACCTCTCCAAAAGGAAAAGTCCAGGACTGGATGGATTCTCAGCAGAATTCGACCAAACCTTCATGATAGAAGCTAGCATCACCCTAGTCCCCAAACCAGACAAATACTCAACAAGAAAGGAAAACTACAGACCTATATCCCTGATGAATTTAGAGGCAAAAATCCTAAACAAAATCCTCATCAAAGATATTATCCACTTATATCAAGTCCACTTCATCCCAGGAATGCAGGAATGGTTTAACATACGGAAGTCAATTAAGGTAATCCACCTCATTAATAGACTCAACTGCAAAAACCACATGGTCATCTCAATTGATGTAGAAAAGGTCTTGGAAAACATTCAACACCACTTGCTCAAAATGTTCAAAATTCTGGAAAGGCTGGGCATAGACAGCTTATACCTCAACATAATAAAGGCAATATACAAAACTCTTAAAGCCCAAATCATACTCAACGGGGAAATACTCAAGGAGTTCCCAGTTGAATCAGGAACAATACAGGGGTGTCCACACTCA